>KN474102.1:3395-42507 GCA_000787095.1 Periophthalmodon schlosseri | reverse complement strand
TGAACCAGCCAGGTGGCATACCAGTCTCATAGCTGTTAAACTCACGCCTTATTTCTTGGTGTTTTAAAATAATAGCTGGCATAATTCACCTATCAACATGACCCTCAACTCCAAATACATTAAAGGCCGCGTGTAGTTGTGAGAATTGGCTTTTATCTATTTGTGTTGGAGCATGTTGTGGTTGCATTCTATTAATTGCCTGCTGTGGTCTAGTGGTTTTGGTCTGTGGCTCAACTGGTTTTACTTGGTAATCACTTGGCTGTGTCTGGTGGTCTCAGCTTGACTAGTGGAGTGTAGCCATGGGGTTATTTTAGTATTGCTCCACCCTGCTCCACCCATTAGCATGGACACAAGTTTGCCCAATACCCTATCACACCTGTTATGTTTGGGCCAGAAATTGTGTAATATTCTTCATCCTTAGTGACTGTCTACTGGTTCGCCATATTATAGGTGATGGGTTTGAAACCCATCACTGTATTCTCTACGAAAAAGTGGGTTGGCCATCACTGTCTGTTAGAAGAGAACAGCACTGTATGAAATTTATCTGTAAGGGACTACTTCAAAAGCTGCCAGAATACCTCACCTGCTTGTAGTCATTGATACTGGAACATTTAATACCCGGCTTTTAGCTGTTTTGCTTCACAAAAATGGTTGCAATTTAATAATCTGGTAACAAAGTTTTATACATACACGTGTACCTGTTTTTAATGTTTTATATGGACTTGTTTACTTGTTTGTTTTGTTTGTTTTTTCTGCTTGTATTGTGTTAAACAGGGCGCTCATGAAAAAGAGAGCCCAAGGGCTCTCATTGGGCTCCCCTGGATTAATAAAGATAAATAAATAAATAAATAAATATAGTGAGTGTCTGTGAGGCTTCAGGCTATGATTTTTCAACCTCTGGGTAAGCTTTGACAGCGACTCTCTCTCAGCTGTGAGAGATAAGCCGAAGAGAAGGCACTACCATTAGGAAACAGGGCTGTTGTTTTGAGCAGGATGCTCACAGTTTTTACATTCTCCTTTTTTATCACGTGCATGACTGTGCTGTCATTTCCTTATTCATTTTGCCTTTATGTGTCTTATGTCATCATTCTCTTATCAGATTCTATATGGTTTTATAGTACACATGTATAGTACACAATGCACAAGTTACTGTTCCTAGCATGGTTACATATTGTAAACAAATGTCCATGCCCCTCCTGACATTTTGCATGCAGGTGAAACCAGACCATAGATACTGCAGCGGGAACACAACATGCTGACAGTGTGGTTGTTTGGTGCAGACTATGATTACATTTCCCATTTCAGCTTTTTCCTGTTCAGTGAAAAAGATGAAAGTCCTATCATGCATATCTCCACAATCCTCACTGGCAACTTCCTGCTCTTGTCATGTGTTTTTTTGTTCCAAACTGTTGAGACTCCTGCTCTAGGTCTCTGGGTCAGAGCCTACCAGATTTTGAGCACCATGCCACATTTAGTCTTATGAGCAAATGTACTGTTAATCCAATTGGCGGTGGCGGGAGTAAAAGCTTTTCTAATTGGCCCGTGTGGCAACTGGCTGCCCTGGCTCCTGTAAGCACAGTGGAGAGTTGGGGGGTCCCAGAGGTGCAGTGGTGCAGCACTGAACAAAAGGGAGAAGGGGGAGAGCTTCTGCTTTGAATATCATTTCACACAGCGTCATAAAAACAGCCATCTGCACCTTCCTCATGCTCTCTCCAGCTGACCACGAGCTGGTCTCTGATTATTTCTGTTGGCCACACACACAGACATGCAAATACATCACACACACACACCAGCTCTCCATCTGCAGCCACATGCAGGCTTTCATCATGTCAACATATTTGAGGAAACATCTTCATCTGGAGCAGAAACAAATGCTGCCAGAGGAATACGGCCCCTCCTCTTCCTTCATGTGTGTTTTTGTGTTTGTCACATAGAAGGAAGAGCAGGAAAAAGTCTGCTGCTAGCAGCCGCTGCAGCCAGCCTGCTTCCTCTCACCTCACTGAGGAATCCAGGAATAGCTCCCAGTCACAGAGACGAGACATATGAGAGACAGACCAAAGGACAGGATAAGGGACAACAGAGACACAGAGACATGAAGGACAGGGACTGTATTATTGTGCCATGTAAGGCTCCCTCTGTTCAGACCAGACTAAATCCTTCTCAGTGCAACACAAACACTGAACCTGCACTGAACTGCTGGGGCTGCGCTGGTCGACTCACTGTTAACTTGAACTTTGCCTCTGTACAGTCAGACTATAGAGCTTACATAGAGCCAGTTGTTACCAAACAACACTATTTGCATTGTTTTGCCTCTGTAGTTTATGCAAAAACACTGGGTTATTTTTCACGCAGTATAGGGACAAAATAAATTCCTCCTCATAATGAAGTGCTATTGTGTGTCAGCATAGTTTAAAAGGTCACTGCTTATGTATAATTCATTTATTACAAAATTAATGTGGTGTGCTTTGGTGATGACAGTTCCTTTCAGTTTACATTCCTTTATTCATTTAGACCAACCCTATCTGCTTTGCAAATATTGACAAGTCTTACTGAAAGATAAAATATCCCACATTTTGGTATTGATCTGAGGCTGCTAAACAATTCATCTTCATGAAGTAAATATTGTTTTTAATGATAATGACAGAATCCATATCGTGAGTTTTAAGCTTGAGTTGCATTGCCTTCCTCCTACATTTCACCTGAGCACTTGGCCTGCTGCTGTACTCATGCCAATCATGTGTGTGATGGATGTGTACATGTAATTTGATGTGTGGTGTTAAAAGGTGCAGTCACCCAGTACTGTGTGCCAGATCTGTTACAGCAGCTGTTATTTTTAACAGCTATAACTGTAACAGAAGTCAGGGCTTTGGTTTTCAGATTCATTCAATTTATGACCCCTCAGATTGGGACATCATCCGACAATTAAATGCTTGATTGGGATTGCATATAGTCTAATATTTTCATTTCACCCTGCCTTAGCCTTCTGGTGTTTAGCTGTATAAAAGTGAGGTGTGTTATTATCCCAAATGTTTTTCTTGTGAAAATCAAACGGGTCAAGGACAATGGGATGCATTCTGCAGTGAATTCAGATCATAGTACCTCAATGGAAGGTGCATTTACCCTCCAACACAAGGCTTTCTGAATGTGAGTTCAGGTTTGGTCACTAAGAGGTTTATCACTGCCAAAGAACTAATGCCTTGTTACAGGTCCTTGGGTGCTTAGATTTACTTTTTGTATTCTGCAATATTATGTAATGCTGTACATTAAACCTTTATTGCCTGTAGGATAGATTGGGTAAAAGAGAAGAGCTTATTAGTTTGACAGTGAAATATGTAGGTCCCATCTGCTCAGTCACTTCAGCACTGCAGCTCTCCGGGTGTCATCACAAGCATCAACACTGTACATTGAAGATCCAGTTTACTCGGAACCTCCTCAGACTAAACATAAGACTACCAGCTTACTTAACCACCATTATTTTATGTTACTAAATCTCTATCTTTAGCACCACTGTAACCGTGTCGTACTCCTGTTACTGATGAGTGGCCATACTAATGTCCCCCGTTATGAGTTAAAAGTCCAAACACATACACGCGGTGCCCTCCACTGCCCTCCCCTCCCCCACGGGCCAGCTCTGCTTACTGTGTCAAAAAGAGCTTAGATCAGGGAAACTGTAGCTCGGCCTGCTTCTGACTTCCTGGAAGAGATGCTGTGATTTATTTAAAACACACGGCATGGTATGGCACCACAACATATTTACAGGTGCTAGGCAGTTTTACAATAAATTAATACATTTATTTATTGTCTACCAATAATCAGACCAGAACTGAAGAAGCGGCTTGGATGAGCAGCAAAACATCTTCACTCCTACAACTTTTTGTCCAGTTGACAGATTTTTATATTTTTCTTTTTCTTTTTCTTTATCTATTTATTGTTATTGTTGTGAGATACGTATAATGCAATGTTATTATTCCGATATAGATCAGGATCATACATAAACTAAGAACTAAAAAATCATGTTTTGTCCTTTTTTGTTTTGTTTTGGGGGTTTTTTTCAGTATTGAGACTTGTTCAAGCAAGTATCTACTTTCCATTACAGTTTTAGTAGCAAGTAGTACTTGGCTATCAGTTTTTTTGTACAGCCTTACTATGTTTTGTATTTTGAGGTTATTGGTGTGGAAAGGTGCACAATGGAAGAGTGATTGGCGCCTTTTCGGATCCTCTTATTTAATTGGTTGATTTTGACTGCACTTTGTCTTCCATAAATCTTATAAGTTCTCAACGATTTCATTTTGACCATAGTTGCTGAAAAGGGGACCTTTCACCAATGAATGCTGGGGATCTCCATACGGTTGACTGATCAAAATCCAGTCTGCTTAAACCCAGAGTTGCTATTATGCTGATGCAATGGGCACACCAATTTGCAAATGACCAACCATATATGATATAATATGGTGAGAGCATGTGGCAGCAGTATATAGTGGCATTGGTGAGTGGCCATCCAGTATGAGAAGTTTAATTGGTGCTTTCATGTTAAGCCGTGGCTTATCACTCTGTAATTGGTAATGGAGATTATCAGGGAGATGTGAGTCTTGGTGGGTGCATGTGTGTGTGTGTGTGTGTGTGTGTATATGTGTGTTCTTGTGCGTGTGCGTGTTGGGCTGGCTGAGATTTCTTGATCTGATTACTGCGTTTATTTAATAAAGTAGGATTTATAGGATTCCACTTTCGATGCTCCGGCGCATGCTGACACACACACATTAGTGCACAAACAGGAGAACTGGTTGGATAAAGTTTACATAATGCAGTGCTACATTTTGTTATGTTTTGATGCTTGGTTGGTGGAATGCCTATTCATTGTCTTTGATGTGTAACGTAAATGTATTGGTAATCTCTAGCCGTTACAGCGCTGTCTACTTTAAAGGACCTGCATTATGCCAAATCTTCTCCTGTGAGCTTTAAGCCGTGATAGAATGTTGTTACGTCATAAAAAACATACCTGGAGTTGTGTTTTCTTTCTTTCACATATGTTTGAATAAACCTTTTATTATTAGTTTGTTACATCGCCAATTAAGCCGTGATAGAATGTTGTTACGTCATAAAAAACATACCTGGAGTTGTGTTTTCTTTCTTTCACATATGTTTGAATAAACCTTTTATTATTAGTTTGTTTACATCGCCAAAGCTCAAAATGCTCTGTTCCACCTTGTGATCGCATGAAGAGGTAGTTTTCAAGTTAACCGCTACCTCTTTAGTTTAGTAGAGATCGGAGATTCCAGGGCTGAAATTATCCAAATGATTATAGTGAAGGTGTATGGAGTTTAAAATACAGTGGAACACCTGTATTACCACATGACATTCTCATTGCGTAATCAACTTGAGAACCATAACACAAAATGAACAAATAAACCGCAACATCTTGTTAATTGTTGATGTAATAGTTGTGAATAAATCAATCCATAAATTGTTATTTTTAAAATCTAAATTTGACTTGAACATGTTTCTTTCGGAGGACAAATATTATGAAACTTCACACTGAAAGTGTGATTGCTGTCCCCAGTGATTGTCACCTATAATAAACTGCACCAGTCCATCAAGAAAAAGTAATTGGATGCCCATTTAAATCCCCTTTCCTGAATCAAAGTAAGCAGGGGACTGTTCCAGTCAGGTCCCGATTCCACAATCATAATAATATACTTGTTCTGATACAGCTCAAGATAATTCTAAAGCTATTCAGGAAAGGTTCATTTCTGTTCTGTATCAATTAGTATCTGATTTTTGATACTTTTGACAACCCTAGTCCATAGTACTTAATTTTATCCTTGAGCTACTTATGCTATCAATCTGTGAACTTGAGAATACATATTTCCTGTCTAATACTGTTCTGTTTCTCCTTTGCTAACAATTACTCAATTAAAAGCTGCCAATTTTGCCATTTCAAGTTTCTTCAAGCCTGGATGGTCCTAATCATCATTTTTCCTTCGTAATTCTTTTTTGTCTGGAGACTTTGTTGTAGAAGACATTTAAACAGCGCCTGGAGGAAGAGCTAACACAATGCGTTGAGCTGGGGGACGGGTGCTAGTTCAGCTTGTAAAATTAACCCAAAGAGATTCTGGGAGCTGCGATTACGTACATACACACAAGTCAAGGTTTCCAATGAAAATCCATATCTGCTCTATTCTTTCAAATCTCTCTCGTATGCAGTGTTTAATACATCAGTAATCTCATTGACATGTACTAACACAGTCACTCTTGGCTATAAATAATTCATACATGATAATGCAATATAAATAGAATTAAGCCAGTGTTTCATCAAGGTAGTGTATTGTTTGCACTTTTCACTCTTGTCGTCTTTGTAATGTGCTGAGGTGAGGGCTTTACTTCAAAAAACAGTTGCGCATTTTAAAAGTGCGTGGAAGACACAACTTTGAAATCTTATTTATTTATTATACATCACATATGTAAAGGTGTGTTGCTATAATCCAGCTAGTACTGCTACTGTGAGAAATATAAATGCAAGTTAACGCCACATTTTGGTTGGTTTGCATTGCAGAATGCTTTATATTCTGTGTTCAGAACACAAGACTCCTGGGAGATTTTTGACATAGGCTACTGCAGTACTCTTAATCAAAAGGCAATATGCAGGCCCCTATATAGAGCAGTTGTACACAGCAAGAGAATAGAAAATACCTTAAAAAAACATTTAACTGGCTTACTACTTAACCAGAGGTGGGTAAAATAGAAACAAATATACTCATGTACAACAATACTACAAAAAATAATATTTCTCAAGTAGAAGAGCAAAATAGTGGCCCACGAAATTACCCGCAAAAGAGTTAAACAATATTTGTAAGCGTAACTGTTTGGATGTAACATCTGATCATAATTGGAAGGGCAAAGTTTATATAATGCACACAGTCTAGTATTTTCAAAAGATAGATCACATAAATGCAAAAAACACAAATGTTGAAATTATTTAATATTCTGTTAACATAAAGTTTTTGTCATTTGAAGTAACTATAACTTTTACTCTAGTAAAAGTACCACGTAAAATATATTACTTAGAGTACCCATCTGTGTAACTAACCAGCTAACTGTTCTGTCCATTTGAGAAACATTGCTTGCCTTTAACTTAAGTTTTCTACCATCTACCAGCCCTCCCTCTGTGTGTAACACTGAACAGGCCCGTCCAGTGGGCTCTCATATCGTGTCATAATCTTCATAGCATAAGCTCACTTGGCAGCACACATTAGACCACGACAGCGCGGGTTAGCACACCTCCTGTTAGCCGCTCAGCTAGTGGAACCAGCGCAGGCAACGCTCTTCTGGCCTAAGTGTATCTGAGCGCACAGGGAAGTGATAGGAAGAGGCTTGATATGTCGCTGGAGGCCATCATTGTTATCAGTAAATTTCAAATGGAATCTAATAAAAGGCAGCCAGTGTAGCACCGCTAAACAGGGCTGATATGATTCCCTCCTCGAGCTTAGAGTTTGAATAAGCCATAAGTGATAACAATAGCAGGACGTGAACTTTAATCTGTGCTCGTCCGCTTCGAATAACAAGGCTGTGAATGCAATATAAAAGAGTCCGGCAAAACATTGTGACATGTGGTGAGCATAGTGTTGTGTAATATTTCCGTCATGAGCCAGCCTTGGTTCCCACCCTGCATCACCTCTAGTCCATTATCCGCACTGTTTTTCCTTTTTTCTATCTCTTGACTTGTTGACTAATTGCAAATGTAAATATATATTATTAGTTACATAAATAATTATTAGTTGCAGTACAGGTCATTGAGCCACCACAACATGGCCCTTCTCAAGATCACAGTTTTATGCTCGCCATTTTTGATAATGTTGATAATGGGTATGAGTTTTATTTAATGATTAACAGGGGTCATCGGTCCATCACTTTTATATTCTAGTGTACCAATTAGACATAGTGTTAGCTATGTCTGATTGGTACAACATTATATTAGGGTTGAATGAAAAAAAAAAAAAATCACAATTTTTTTTCACATGTTTTCACTTACTTAAAACAAATAAAAATGGCTTTCAGTATTAATTACCTGAACACACAAGATAGATTTTCAATATTTAAAACAAAAAATAGTCCGATTTCTTCCTCTGAAATATGAACACTGCTTTCACTGCTCAATTACAAAGACCCAAGCAGGTCATTGATGGTAACAAATAACTGAATGTTGATCTCTATTAAAATTCCATCCATTACACAGCCCTATATTCTATGCATCCTTCAACTGATCAAGCAGTGTTTTTCCTTCTATTTTGACATTGGCTCATCATCCTCTAAGTCTTATTACATCAGGTGCCACAGTCATTGTAGCCTATATACAGCGTAGGCGTTTGGTAAATATTTGATGGATTTGCAGTGCTTGTACTTTGTTGTTCTTGCTCACTTTTCTCTCCGCTCCAGTGTCATAAAATATTCCACACAGGCTGCTGACCTTAATCCATATATATATCCAACCTTCAGAAAGTTATAAAGAGGTTTTGCCTGTAGTGTGTGTGTGCAGTGTAGTGAGATACAAGTTATGGGCTAGCAAAAGGATTACAATTAGTGATGATATTGTAAAGCTGAGCTATTCGACCTAATCAGAGGTTGCTGGTTTGATTCCTGTTCCCCCAAGATCACAGTGGTTTATGCTTGCCTCCATCTGCAGCATGGGTGGGAGGATTAGGACTACTCAGTTATGCATGAAATCATATTAGTCACAATTATTTGGGTCATAATTGAAAACTGTTATTTATGTAATATCAAATGTTAACCTGTAGAGGCAGTATAGACATATTAGGATTTATTTTTGTAACGTTGTTTTTGTCAATCATGTTTTAAAAGTGACTGTAGATTAGATAAGTGGCTTTAAGAATCATAATTAACATTATGTATTAATGTACAGTTTATTACACATTAATTGTACAGGGTAATTATTAACTGACAAAATGAAAGATCAGTGACCTTATACAGCTAATATTGGTAACTAAGATTGGTAGTTAGATTCTTAGTATTATTGTGCTCTTGAGCAACACACTCCACTCACCTTGCCGCCAGCTGCAGCACTTATGTGTGGATGACTTGAATGAAACTTGGCTGAGGGACCAAGGCTTTTAAAAATCTCATGTTTAAAAGAGTTCCTGCCTGGGGTGAAATAAGGTGCATTTTTCGCTTTTAAACTACTTTTTGGCTTTTGATCAGACCTTGAATTTTGCAGTAATCTTTTGTTCACTGAAACCACATGAAAAGAAAAACCAACAGTTGCTGTTGTGTCTGGGAGGAAGACCGTAAAACACCAGGGAACATTGTGAACATGGTGTGTGAGAATGGGCATCTAAACAACATGTTTTTACCACCAGCTCAGTTCCAGGAGCAGACTGCAGACAGAAAGCCCTCCTCAGAGACCTACTCTTCAGCCAGACTCAGGAATGTCTCAGGGCTAACTGGAACGGACTGACCCAAACCAACCATACGAGCTACTGAAGTGTGCACTCATAGAATAAGACGTTTCCGTTTAGCATCATGATGTAATAATCCATCCGCTGTGCCTGTGCCGGTTTGATACTGCTTCAGCATTTTGTGAATGCTCCATAAATAACTTAGGCCTCGGTGTGAAGACACAAGGAAAGTACAGAGGAATTTTCCACTGGTGAAGGTTGGGGCAGTGCTGGACTTTTCATAGAACACCATTATTTATACTAGTAAGTATGTTGACACAGGTAGAATAATCACTTGTTACAATCTGGAAAACTGTTTTTTGCTGTTAAAATTTTGCAGGTTAGGAAAATGACTGTAAATCTTAACGGACTCCACTTCACATAGTTTTCAAATTGTGTTGTGGTCAGATAATCCCCAGTATTTTGTGATTCAATAGATGCCATCTCATGTGTGCTTAACAATTAATCAACACAACAGTAAATAAAATGGGCAACAACATTATAAAATCAAATTGTCAAAAAAAGAATAAAACATTTTTGATTACTAATAATACATTTTATTTGTAAATCTTCTCTATTTAGAAACCTTTCATCACTATATTTCAACATTTATTTAGTTGATAATGTATTTCAAAGGACTAGACAACCACTAAAATAATTGTTAGCTGCACCAAAAAAAACAACAAAAAAAAACCCCATACTAAAAGCACAATAGAGATAAGGCATTTATATAAGGCATTTATATATATATATATATATATAAATAATCATTACATGTTCTTATACATTATAAATTGTAATCTGGGTAATCTGGTGTCATCCCTGGATTATGTAAAATACCCACACATTGATGTTCATATGCAAAACTTTCCAATGTAACAAAAGGCATGGATCAAGTATTGACTTTATGAAGTTGGAACTCTCCTAACTGCTACAAGTATTCTAATTTTGTGAGTATGTTATTTTGAACTCCTCCTTATGGTCCCTGAAACATGTCTTTACCGTTGGACTTTAAACCTGCGTGAGTCGTTGTTGTGAGCTGCTGTAGGTGTTGCTAATTACTGTGGATGTAAACCTGTTATTAGACATGCAGAGGTTGCAATGAAAGGAGGCCGATCCGTCTATAGCAGTTGCTGTGGTGTGTGGGCGGGCCTCGCTCTGTGATATTCTAATTGATGGAAAGTGTGATGCAAAATTACACAGATTTATCACAGATCGGCACCCTCTCATTATTAGATATAATTATGTAATATTGCATGTTATCATAATCTAATGGCAGGCCTTTTTCTGCCTCAGGCCAAAACTGTTAATATATTTAAGTACCCTCTCTTCTTTCAAAACAAATATCACTCTCAGACACAATTGTTTTACATACAGTGTCATTTGTGGAAGGAAATTGTATATTTTGTTGCTCATTATATACTGCACTATATGTTTATTGTATTGTATGTGTGCATGATGATGCCATGGGAAGAATATTAATTTAGAAGAATGACCCATTAAGTCCCACAGTGTTGTTAACTTGTTACATGCTCCTCTCAGCTCAGGCTAAATCTGTCCCCTGCAGCCAACAGCAGTGACCACCATTCTGTGCAGGTTAATCCTGTTAGCTCCTAACCATTCTTTACTTTTAAATGTCCTCTTCTATATTTAGTGTAAACCAATGTAAGATAGGGTAAAGCTGGGCTATTTTTACAGCTGCATTGTTTATGTTCTATAATTCTTCAGAGACAGGACTGGGGTAAAATCCCTCCAGTGAAGACTCATTTATCTCCCAGACACACAGGTCACCCTCTCCTGTATTACCAGTGCAGCAGGCACATAACTGTGATGAAAAGCCCCAGAATAGTTAGTATGCTCAGAGCCTTCTTCATCAATAAAACATTTAATTAGGGCTCTGAAATGCTGACTTACGCACAATGTGTGTTTATGGGTTTGTCTTCTGGAGGTGGACACATAAAAGTGGGGAGCACTGTATTATAAAGTGTTCATTGTAGTGCTGGTGTTTGCATTTGAAAAATGAAAAGCAAAGAAATAGAGAACCAAAAAAACAAAATTACAATTTGATGTAAATCCTCTGGGCTTGTACAGAAAAGTTGCTTAAACTTACAGTAGTCCGATATAACCTGAAAAACCTGCAAAATAATTGGCCTGTTTTTCAGACATAGAAAACACATGGAAAACGAGAAAAAAGGCCAAATGCCCAGGAAAATATATATTCTGTCTTGGAACCTTTTCTCTAGCCTTTGCATCTAATTTGTAAAAAAAAAATTAGAAGTAATGTACCATTCAAATTATAACACACGTGTGAACCCAAACATACTAACTTCTGAAATGAATATGCAAGTATTTTGTGTTTACTACTAATTTTAATATCTAATTTAAGTTTGACCACTAGAAAATATTTTGGGTGATTTATAGATTTATGTTTAAATATACAATGCAAAGAGAATATAATATTGCTGGGTTTCGGGTGGCAGCACAACATTCTATAGGCCAATAATATTTAATACAGATGGGGGCAGGTAAAGTTTATATTGTTATGCAGATGCAGATTGTTAATGCAGATTTGTATTGTTATACAGTGAGTTCTCTACTCATTAATACAAATGATCAGGTTAAATTACCTTTTGGATATTTCATGGCAAAGTACAATGTAATCAATATGGAAATCTTTGGGAGTATGACGTCTAGAATCTAGAATCTGAAAAGCACAAATATGTTTATGTGAATATAATTAATATTGACTGTGGACGGGTACAACCTTAGACTGCATCTTCATTTGAAAAACTGTTTAAAATAAATAAATAAATACAAAAAAACGTAATTACTTAATAGAATATGTCCTGGAAAAGTCCCGGAAAAGGATTTCAAACAAAGCGTGGGAACCTTGATGCTCTAATTGCTCATAGTGTAACTTCAGATTGATTGATAAGTTGATTTTTTTTTTTGTTGCTGCAGCCAAAGAGAATAAAAGTGTGGAGAAAGCCAATAAAGCCCGGATAGTGTTTACCAGCAGAGGGAAGGGAAATGGGTAAACAAGGAAGCTCCAAAGGAAGCAGCCGAGATGAAAGGACGCCAGGCTATTAGAGTGAGACTAGAGCTCTGCAGTCCGAGTGCGCAGACGGTCAGAGGAGGTCCACGAGGAGACCCGAGGTGAGCAGGGGCCAGGGCTGCTCCTGCCTGATACCATGAACCCAATCACTGTGTTCCACACCCTCACCTCTCTGTACCCTCTCCTCTTCCGCTCCTTCACTCATCTCTCTGCACCCTTCTCTCTCATTCACTCACTCGCTCTCCTCCTCTTCCTCCCACCTCTTCTTCTACCTCCCTCACTCTTCTTCCCTCCTCTTCCTCTCCCTTCCTATTCTTCCCCCCTAACCCCTCCCCTGTTCCTCCCACCTCATCCTCTCCCTCACTCATCTCTGCTCACTCTCTGTGGGAATTCTCTGACCCACTTAGCTCTTGCACCAGCAGCAGTAGCAGCTATTTTTACATATTAACTGGAGACAATGCTGTGTCCTCTGTTTGTCCTCTTCCCATCCAAACGCCTGTGCTCTTCACTTCTGATTTCTCGTCAGCTCCTCTTTTTGCATCCAGCTGTCTGAATAATTTCTCTAATTTCCAATATTTTTTTCCAATCCTTTGAAGTGTTGTCCTCTTCTAAGACATCAGCAGCCTCCTTTGTTTGGCAGATAGCGAATTGTGATGGTTCAATAGCATAATATTAGAGCAAGTGACAGAATAAGTGTTGTTATATTTACTTTTAATCGCACACTTGGGAGCCCATTTTGCCGTGCCTAGTCTTTGTGCATGGGGACTGTCACTCATTGAAAGTGCACTCTGACACTATATTCACTTTGGAGAGTTGTAAAGTCCTTTGTCGCAGTGTCATAAAACAGCTTGTGCAGACAGCGAGCATCTGATAAGCTCTGAACTGTGGGCTCGACTCAAACTGGGTGTCCTCTATTTAATTATACACTGCAATGTCCTCCTAGATCGCTACCATTATGAAATGACTGGCAATGTAATAGAATGTGCTACTTATTTATCCACACACTAGTCCATCAGTGTCAATTTCCTGGCATCATTGGTGCTTTTTATTTGTCGAATTTCTTTTCCAGTTGTTGTTTCAATCAGTGCAGCCTAAATGAGGCTTGTGACTGTAATAGTATTGGATTTATTAAAATGGTTTTGACATTTTGGGGGTAATATTGCAAAAGGACACAGGCAGTTGATTGTGAGGGTCAATGATGTAGAAAATGACCCAAGAATAAAATTGAATTCCTCACTCAGTGCAAGTTTGCGCAATATAGACATGTCCAAAGTCCAATTTGGTGTTAAATGTATGATGAGGTTTGGGCCAAACCAGATTTGATTAATAAAATGATGAACTAACTTATGATTATCTATCTATCAAGTACTCCCTTTCTATTATAATTAAATCTAGCTGTAATGTTGGCCCCACCCAGCAGCTATGGGCCTTTATGTGGGAGGGTTGATGCTTTTTTGGACACAGTTTCCTTCATAGTACATCACAAACAGCCATATTACAATCAATTGAAATCGCAATTTGAGTTGGTGCAATTATCAAATTACAAATGCTGCAATTTAGATTAGAGAATGTCCTCTGCAAAGAACAAAATATCCTTGTCTTTTTATGTCTGTCTGATTTACCTTCCCTTTCTTCAGAAAAGTTTGTGCAGAAAGCAGAGGTGGAGACATAGCCAGGTACTGAAAACTCAACTTTTTGGAGCTTTGGAGAGTCACGATAATTACTATATCGACTTACAGTTCAATATATGAAGGCTGGAACAATATATTTTTGGGCTCAATATTTATCATGTGTACACATTCTTTGCAGTAATGGGGATGATATGATCAAATTTGAGCCGCAGACAGTTGAATAAACGACTTATATTGCTAATTATTCCTTCATTCAGCTATTTGTTGCAGCTCAGGCCTTTTAATGATATTGTCTATTTTTAAAAATGGATTACTGGGATTTTCCTGCTTTATTGTTGCTGTGTCAGTGGCATATTGCATTTCCATATTATCATTTGTCGTTATATTTCTCTGTAGCAATTTATCGTGCTTCAAAATGTGTTATGGTGGGAGGCCTACTTTTGTTTTCATGAACTTGGAATAACATTAGTTGCGGTCCTGTGAGGTCAGTGGCTGCTATATAGAGTAAAGGTGACACGTTAATCTAATACACTGTGATCTTGGACAGTATCTTTTCTTTGACTGAAAAGAGTTTTTAGTTGTGTTAATGATAAAAAGTTGAAATGGCTTGCAGCACTGCGAGTCACTTTAACCATAATGGCTTTATATCCTCAGAGAAATCAGATCGGTCCAACATGTGGAACAGCCCAGAGGCGGAGCAGGCGGATTGCTGTATTGATCGCTTGTATCTTTGCCTGTTCAATACGTGACACAACTAACTCAAAACACTTCACGCCATATTGGTCCCGTTCCATGTTTTTACATTACGTTCATGTATTACTGTAGTTACATCATTTTGCCCGTCGCCTGATTCCCATAGAGTAGCATTTGCGCAGTAATCAATCTAATTTTGCCCTGATTAACCGAATTACGCTGACAACACGGCTTAATTTATTGCATTAGCTTGTTTCTCCTTGCTCTGCTCACCTTGAGGTAGGTAAATACAGTGCCCTTCAGTTCATCACCTCTCCCCTCTCTCCTCTCTCTCTCCTCTTTTCCCTCTCATCCCTCACTCCGAGCTGGGGAGGGTGCAGTGCTAGTGCAGGTGTAGACAGGTCATCTATTCCCCTTCTAATGATGATGGATAGCGCTGCTGCGGAGGGGACCAAGGCGGAGGGGAGAGGAAAGTGGAGCGATACGATTCGAGATAAAGAAACCAGAAGTGTATTTATATGTGAAGCAGATGGAAGAACTTTAAGTGATATGTTGATCTGCCAGTGCCGGTTTGTGTTGTCCCTGTCATCCACCTGAGAGGTAACAGACAGGCATACAGGATAGTGCTGGCATTTTTGCAGAATGGTAAAATGACATCTGGCTTGGTACATATAATAGGCTTGCATTCGTCGCTGTTGCATCGCGCTGTTCTGTTTACAGATGTCACGCAAGGACAGGTTGGGGTCATGTGCCATAACATTCAAAATTGCCCATATTTTATATAGGGATGTAACAATATCCAAATCTCACAGTACGATATTATTAAGGTATGAACCTATATTATAGGAATTGTGCTATTATAGAAGGGCTCACGATATTGAGTTTATGCTTACAATAATAAGCATAACAGCCATATTAGCCAGTCATTTGTCTTAATTTTTCAGTGACTGCAAAAGTGCAAAATACGAATTTATGTTAAGAACAACTGCAATGTGAACAACCTGGTGGAGTAGTAAAAAATAATGCCCAAACAAAACTAAGCTATGTTTAATTGCATTGTAATTTTATAGTTTTAACACTTTTTACTATAAAACTCTTTGAACAAGGCCCTGTATTGTGTTGTGCTCTACAAACAAATTTCCCTTGTCTACCCAATAAATAACTGTTGAGTAAAGCTCAGATTGTATTTTTTTTTTGTCAACATCAGACAACATGCACGAATCACAGGCTGTGTTCTGCAGTGTACCATGTGATGTTGTAGGGTTCTGAAATCTTTTAGCCTGGACTGGATTTTATTTTTGATGAATTTGTGGAACTTTTCCGAGTGTCATTTTGCCAACTTTGTCTCAGAAGAGTTAACGCTACTCTGTTGTTGTTCATCCTTTTCTCCTTTAGCGCTCATGATCTTAGCGAAACCAAAATGCATCTAGGACTTAAAAGCAGCGGGGACTTGCAGTGTATCTGCTCAGCTTTCTTATACATTCATCCTTCTTCACAAACACCACCATCCGTGTGTTGCTGTGTTGTTGTTGTTGTTGTTGGCGCAAGTGTGGAAAGCATGTAGCGTGCAATCCTTTTGGCTCAAATTGCGGATCTGACTGGTGACACGGTGCAAAGGATCATGGTGTGTGTAGTCATACTAGTTTTTTCCACCGACACAAACTCCAAACTATTATTTTGTGCACAAATACATGCCGTTTAATACCAAAAAGAGACCACGACAATATCGAGGCAATCTTGTTACCGTGATATCGCCAGTACCGTCACATCCCTAATTTTATAACTGAGCTCTGGAGGTTAGGTCAGAATTCTTTGGTAGAATTTTTCAGTTGTCTAAAATAAAAAAAATATATATGGTCATCTGCCACCTGTGTGTGCTATGCAGATTTTTTTCTTTCTGAAGAATTTTTTTGTTGACCTGGTTCATTATTTTTATAAATGTAATAATTTCTAGGTCTATTCACAAGAAACAAAAATTGAGTCAAGGTTAAATCATGCCAATACGAATACATTTTTTTTTTCTTTTTAGCTTAGAAATAGAAGATTGAATTATTAAATCACAAAGGCAAGATTGTTGCCAGTAGAAAAGATGAGATAAAAATGTGTGGATTTTAAACTTGCCAGTTTATTTCTAAAAAGAACTGCTCATAAGCCCCTGTCCTCTATATGAAATAATGGCATCAAATTCAACAGGCCTGGTGAGGTCTGTGAGAACCCCCTCCACCAGCTGGCTCTTGTGAAGCCTTCAGCACCTAAACATTTAGCTTGTACAATATTGAACAACACCATAACATTAAGTACTGGAAACTGATGTGGCGAATCGTGTGCACAGCAGTTTTGTATATTGTAGCTGGTAAGTTGTGCTTACACACTTTACCTATGGCAGATTTACTATTACTGTGTTAGTGTTTTTACTGCTGTACAATTGTATAGAAAGGCATGTCAGCTTTTTCAACAGATGTGGTCTCTATTTGAAGACACAAGTAGTACACGGACAAAAGAGTGTAACATCTTTATTGTTCCATTGTACCACAGAATTGGCTGCAGTTCTTGTTGATGACGACTTTTCTTTTTCCTTTCAGTTTTTTCTCTTCTAATTCTGCCACAGAAAAGCACCTGCCTGTAAGCATGTAGCTATTTGTAATCTGGTGTGTTTTGTAGACTTCTAGACATAGCTTTCTATATGAGTTTAGGCTTATGGCTAACACTTTATAATCACTACACTATTTAATAATGCATAATGCAAGAAAGACTTAATTCATAATGAACAAACCAGCCTTAGTAATAGGGCAAGATTAAGCAAATCGAAATAGCAGTTTGAATGGATGCAATTAGCAAATCGCAAAGACTGCAAGTACCATCATTTTCTAAAAAAAAACAAACAAAAACACAGTATCCTGTCTTATCCTGCATAAAGAACATAAAAAGTTAAATAAAATATATAAATAAAAAGTTTAGATCTGTAGCATGTTCTAAAATGCATAGTTTGTCTGTTCAATTTGTCAGTCTTTTTGTAAATTCTTCTGGACACGTTTAAAATGTGGACTTTGAGCAGAATCCTATTATTAAAACATTAACTGCACATCTGCAATCACTTGTCACAACAATCGCAATTAAATATTTTCCCTAAATCATTCAGCCCTTATTGGCAACTACTTGATTAAGGGGTTAGGGTTAGGAGTAAGGGATAGGATATTAATTAAGTAGTTACAAAGCGTGAATCATTCTTAACAAGAATTCTGAACAAATAATTTATTAAGTCTTTGTTTGCTTTATTAAGGCTAATTAATGTGTAGTTATTAAAAAGTGTCTCTATAATGCCATTTGTCCTAGTGGCTATATGGAATTTGTTACCACTAATTTAATTTAATTTACTATCATGTAATGTATGTGCTGTTTGGTGCGCTTTGGATACAATGAAATGACAAACACGCAGTTGTAAAGGGATATATTTAAATATTAGGATTTTAGAAAAGCTAATTGCATTGGTATCATTTGATTACTTTGTAGCATAAAGATTTATACCAAGCTTCACCAAACCATTTGATTTGACTTTGCTCAATTCAGTAACATCCGAATGTCTCTCTGCAAAACAGTCTAAGCGTAATTGTTTCTCTTATACCACCACTGGGACAATTCTGATTAGCATGCTCAATATGTAGAGACGGGAAATGTGTTTTTTCCCATCTCTATGGTCATCACATATTAGTCTGACACAGAGGTAAAATTCCTGGGTGTCCTAGCAGATTGGCACCCGTCGTGAATGCATTTGACTTGTGAATAATTACTGTCACGGGAAGTAGAGTGGAGGGATGAACTCAATATTCCTTGTAAATGGGATTCCAGATTGGGTCCAGACATTCTAGAAAGCAGTATTAATTTTTCACTGCAGCCTTGGATATGCCTTAGCAAGGATTGAATAGATTTGAACTACCACAAGATGAAAACCAAACTTTTCTATTAGCCTTGATTAGATAGTTAAAGACTTTTGTTTTCAATGTTTTGTGCAGTGTTGTGAGTGATTTTGTCCCCATTGTTGAAGCTATTTTCTCAGTTAGTTCTTTGCAGCTCTATCTCACACCTTACTGTCTCGAGGGCTGCTGATCCTCACTTTGTGGGGTTACAGCGCCATGCACGTCCACACACACAAACATGCAGTGCTAAAAATCTCACCCTTCCCTAACTAAAGACAACGAGAGAGGCAGTAACTATAGCAACCGGGAGAACAGGAAAGTGATTGGCCAAGTTGTGGATTTGTTAAGAGCCACTGTATGAAGCCTGGGGGATAGACTCAGTGACTAGATCTCATTTGTGTTTATGGCTCTGGCTATTATATGTGTGTGCGATAGGAAGGAGGACAATTCCCCCCAATTCTGAAGGTGTGTGGTGTTCTGTGTGAGCGCTCTGTCAGGTGCTTTCTTGATTAAATTTAATGAAATGCTTCACGGGGGAACCACAAAGCAGCCACACACCATAAAATAGCCAATTGTCCCACCAGAGAGGCTATGTTTAGGTTTTGCTTTGGCAAGAAATTACAATTTTTTTGTTTTTTCTATTATTGTTTGAAGGCGTCTATCTATACAAAATGTTTGGTTTGGTTCCTTTGTAATGAATAACTTGGGCTAACTTGCGACGTTACATTTCATTAGGTACAAAGACACTGTGGCCAAGTGATTAGGAGTGCGAAGCAGGGAGAGAAATGAAACAGATTTTCTATAGTGTTGATGTCTTTGTACACTGAGTTGGGTTTGCCAGAAATACTCTCAAGTGTGAACGCCTGACACATGGCGCAGTAAAACGTCTTTTACAGTTAAGTTTCACTTTCTATTGACATAATGTTTTCTAGTCCTAATCAGCACTATTATAAAATGTTTTTACTGTCAACATGTATCGAAATAAAATGCCTAGGAGTAAGAGAACTGCACATAAGCACTTTGCCAGCTATGACAATTTGCTGAATGTCTCGCGACTACTCCTGTTGACTACAACTACTTTTACGTATTGCATTGCATGAGATACAGCTAATACATATATTACGTTTTACTTTCAGGGACAAATCAAAATAAATACAGACATATCCACAAAACCTTTTAGTTGTATATTTTTGCACCATTATCTGAAAGTCATGTCTGTGTAATCTTTCTCCCGCCCATTTTTAACACTGCACCATACATTTAGTCGTACCACTTGCATCTCTTATTCTTTGTAACCATCTGTAGACTTGTGTCCCTACTGTGCTGTACAGAAAGTACATCCAGAGCCCTGCTCAGGAGGTGGAGGGGGCACCAGTCTGCCCTCACTGTGGGGCGGTATGAGACACACTGGGGGTCTATGCCTTCTTCCAAAGAGCTGTCTTTGTGGATCTGACCGGGGAAAGGGCCGTGCTGTGCTCTGTGCTTTTGTGTGGACGAGCTGCTCAAAACTTACTCCATTTTAGCTCAGCACAGATGCTCCTGGACAAAGGCAAAACAAACTCTGTGATTAATGTCGCAGAGATAAAATGCTGAAAATGCCACAGCTCTGTTTATATAAATAGAAGTTGCACTCTGTCTCTAATTGAGCTTGTGCCTTTCACAAAGTATCAAGGCTAAACCCTGATGCCCGTTGCTGGTGTTTCTCCATTAGACTGAATAGCTGTGATTCAATTAAAATGTTGTCTGAATCATTACATGCACAAGTGAAGACTATTTGACGTTATTGGTAAAGTGCTGATGGTAATCGCCTCAGTACGTGCAGTAAAAGATTGTGCCTGCCAGTTTCTCGTGATGGGATGGCTGCTGTTGAAACGGAACCATCAGTGCTTCCTTCTTGTTCACAGGAATGAAGAACTACAGGATTTATCTACTTCCTGTACATTGTTAGTTTAGATCAATTGATGTTCTGGTGGTAGGTGTGTTTTTTAGTTAGTCATTGGTTTTATATTAAAGGTAGGCCTATTGCAGTTGAAATTAGAGGTCTATTGTAGAGGTCTAAACTACAGACGACATTGTATTATTGAAATAACTGCCGCCTTTGTGATTTGATAATTGCGCAAACTCAATTTGTGATTACAATTTGATTGTGATATATTATGCTGCCCTATTTTATAATATTGTAAAACATTTTAATTTAGCACTGGCAAAAAATGCTGGAGCATATATCTCAGATCTAGGCCAACACAATTTAGCTGGAGGATTTTACATATTGTGCAAGTTTTGGGTCAACTTCCTGAACGTTGTCTAGTTGTTGAGACAGCCACCATCAGTTTCCACTGATATACCTCCTGTCCACTCGTCACCTCCTGACCTGCTCCTAATCTGCCACGGTCCTTCTGTCCAATCATTGAGCCTGTTTTCACACTCGACAGTTCACAGCTCTCTCAGACCCAGGCTCAGTCATTTCCTGATTGGAATTCCAAAGACCAGCTTCAATCAGTAGCGATCTATAGCCCGGCTGCTCTGTTACACTGAGGAAGTAGAAAAAGAGAGAAGCAATTCCATGGCTTTCAACCCCACTGTGAGGTGTTGTGTACAATGTTGTGTGTGTGTGTGTGTGTGTGTGTGTCGAAGTTAACAAGACCATGGCTGATCCCTCATTTTCTCCCAGACAGTGGTACAGTTTATGTGGAGGAGTTGTAGTTAGAATCAGTGACAATTTGGTGGGATTAACTGAATCTGTATCTTTTTAAATACTACCTCACAGATTTCCAATGGTGTATTAGAAATTCACTTTGTTTGCATGTAACAAAATCATCATTCTAATGAAAATGCTGGGAGATTATCAGGATTAGGATTACATGTGATTAAAATAGAGGCATGTCATAATTATAATAATCATTATAATTATGATTGTATATCGAATATTCAGGAAATGTTTGTTATTGATGATGATGATGAAGTACATCCGTATTGTATTTTTAATTGCAACATTTACATCTTTAAAAACACTGACAAAAACATTACTGTCAGACATAGTAAAATGTTTGTACTATTATGTGCCAACCTGCTTAAAGAAAAGGAAATCCTCATAGACTTTACATCTGCAGGTGGTGTGACATCTTACCTGTTGATCTATATTCTACTTCCTGTTATCTGTAAAGTGGCCCTGCCTCTTTATAAGGGGCATTAGCACTGCTTTTTGTTAGAGGCCTGGTTTGGCTAAAAGTAGCATCTCAACACCTGCCACTTTGATCATTCAGACTGAAGGATGTAAAGGCCACCATGAAGACGCCCACACTCCAAAACAGCAGTGAATGTATCACATCAATTGAAGGTGAAATGTGCCCTATTATCGACTGGGAGCATAAAAACCCTAATGGCAAGATGACTCGCACACAGAGCTATTGAAAAAGAAACATGGTGAAAGCTGCTATCTGGGGCAGCGGACCAGCCAATATGTGTGACCTTAGTAGGTGTAGCGCTCTTATGTTACTCATCTACTACATGTTAAATAATAGACTTTTACAGAAACCAGTACTGTTATGTGATGAGAACATTTTCTACTTTTCTTCTTAAGAGAAAAATATGTTTCACACATCATGTCATAGGCTTTAATATTTGAAATACATGAGATGTTAGGCCAACTGTACAAACATGTGGTTCGTGCTAGTTTGTCTGCTATTACTGGTGTGAATTACACATCTCACAGAGCTGTACCAATTCAGATTTTTCAAATCCAATATAGATACTTTAACTTCATTATCTGCCAATACCCAATATCAACTGATACTAGTGCAGACTGAAAGTAGCATTGATTTAGAATTAACAAATATGTTATGTAACTGTTTTTATCTTTCAAGTAACAATGGAGTTGTACTGTATAAATAAGTTTATGAGATGTTAGGCCAGCATCGGCCAGTAAATGGAATGGAACCGATTCCCAATTCTGCAAATATTTCTGAATCGGGGCCGATACCTATCATTAATGGTACAATCCTAGTGGTGCCAATAATATGTTAAATATAAAAATCTTTCTTAATAATATAACATGATACAGCATTGTCTGTACTTGTGCTTCTTTTACTAATTTATTCTTTTCTACACCTACTGTAGCATCAACCACTGTTTGTGCCTGATTGCACATTGCCTCTCTGTTTGAAACCTAAATAGTTTCTTCTCTCAGACAGTAATGGCTTACAAATGAGATGTCAAGAAAGATGGCAAATGACCTGGAGGAGAGCATGGCCTTTATTTAGTCTCCTATGAGCCCCTCCATTGAGAACATGTGCTAGTGATTCAGACCATTATCTGCCACTGTGTCTCCATTAACCTCTGGAACGCACTCTGAAGCAAGACATGCGCAGGTCCCAGGTAAAATCAGACAGTTTGAAGGCTCTGTGAATTATTAATGCCGGATCTATATGCCACCTCTGGCTAATAGCCCGCATAATGCAACTCCATTGAATGTGTGACCTGATTGCATTATGGCTTTTCCTTTTAATGTATTATTGTGCACTTGGTATGGGGTCTAAAATGGGGCAAACTATTAATTTAACTGATAAAGAAATTACCTCTGGAGTAGAAAATGGGTTTGAAGTTTAGTTTTTGATTCTTGGCTGAGCGATATGACAAACATATGACCATATTCACTGGTTTACTAACATAAACAATATAGATTGTTAATCATTGCCAAACCGCATGTTTTACTGACAAGAGAACTGGCTGTGCTAGATAAAAAAAAAAAAAGACTCTCCAGTTGATAACCACTACCTTTGTTTTGTTATAGTCCATGTGCCCTTTTTCAGTTGGCATTGCTATATTACCAGTACGACCAGTTAATCTTGCACTACCATGACATTACACCTATTACACCTATAACCAACTCCCTCTTCAGAAATTCGGCCGTCCATTCTAAGGCGTGACCTCTTCTTCCAATCCCACACAGCAAACACTCTACATTTGTTCTGCTCCGATTTTCTTGGCGTTGGGAGTGCGTTTTGTGTTCTCTGTGGGAGGGTGCAGTGCTTGTCCTATCTGGTTTGTCGAGATTATTGCTGTCACACCTTTTCTTCTCAGTTGCGTGCACATTTTATCAGCAATGTCTGTAGGGGCTGATTCTTTTGCTATTATTAATTCATGCTGCCAATTAACAAGAAATGCCGGAGGTATACTTGAGAATGCATCCTCAAGGTCTCATAGGTAGGCGTAGACTTTCTTTAGCAAGGACTGAAGATGTCCTGTGACTGTGCCTGTCCAAGGACCTTTATTAGGTAGAAATGTTGTTGTTATTCAGCCTGTATTTTTGCACTTTGCCACAGGTTCAGATTTAAAAGCCACCCAGAGGAGGAACTCAACTCGGTGTACTTTTTGTGAGCCCCAAGCCTTTTTTAATTGCTACGATCTGCCCTTAATATGGTTTACTTTACATTTGGTTTATGAAGAGTGACGTAATCATAATACTTTTTTTTTATATTATAAATCTTAAGGCTAAATTGAGAAATAAACTTAAGCAATAAACAATTTAGCCATTGAAAAAAAATTGATATTTGGAACTCAACTGAAATAATAGTTCATTTCACAATACTACAGTAATAATATTGTTACTTAATCTGAAAACGGCAACCAGATCACAATGTTGTATTAGATTGTATGTCTATTATTAAGTCTTCATAGTTATTTATCTTGATTTTGACCACGTTATTCTTGAACTTTGCATTGCTACACTGTAATTTCCCCATTGTGGGACAAAAAAAGGTTTATCTTATCTTAACTTGGATCAAACACTGAGTGATATCAAAAGAGGAATATTATTTCTGTTGACAAATTAGTCTATCAATCACTTACTTTGTCTTTTACTCTTAACTGTATCTATTATATTCTAACAAGTGAAAAAGTTCAGAGCCCTTGTGCAGTTTGTTTTGGTGTTGGTGACGTGATTGCTGGCCTGGCGGTGTGAAAATAAAGATGCTGGAGTAAGCACATATTTGTAGCTAATGCTAATTTAGAGGACTGCCCCGTCAGAACACGGTCTTAGTTTCTGCCCTGTAAGCTAGTAAACAACGCTACAAATAGTTAACTTCGACCAACCACTCCGGCAGCTAGGAATACTTCCTAGCAGTTGGTGGGCAGCAAAGAGGAAATGAATCCGTGTCCGTGGTGCGCTTCTTAAGTGAGTCAGCACCACTTTATTACAGTCCCACAGTGCATTAAAGATACACTATGCAGATTTGACCTCCTGGCTTTCTCATGGCCTTTCGGTCTTCTCTGTTGTAATCCATCTTGTTGTAAGGTAAATGCCCCTAGCTTTTATGTAAACAAGCGCATTACATTTCACCTATGTTACATCAGCAATAACATGATCCTTAAACGCAGTCACGATGGCATTGGTTCACTTCTCAAACTCTTCTCAGGTGCTGAACTCGGCCTCTGGTGACACGGTGACATCACACGAGGTGACGGACATTCGGAACGGACGGATAAGGCCATAGGAGGACAGAAGGAGGAGGTGAGTGCGTGTCAAGAGAATCCATTCTTGTCTGTGAGCAGGACAGTAGTGGACAGATCTTTAGCTCGGGTCTGGCTGTTGAAAAGGTGCACCGCTGCTGGCTGTGCTGAGTGATCGGTTGAGGGGAATAGCTCGATCAGCTTTTCCCAGAACACAAGAGCAGCCCTGTGGCCCGGAGCTGGGCTGTCACCCCCGCTGAGCCAGAGACTGAGAGTCCTATTTCGCTGGTGCACAACAAGCAACAGAAGCAGAGCGTGAACAGGCCAGGGCATTCACCAACCAGCAGACAGGACGCTACTGTGAGGCCAGGCTTAAATTTAATCATATACCAGAAGAAACCTTATTTTTGGATACGCTCTGTCAATGTTGAGCTTTATTGTGCGCACAGGTGGTATTCTCTTAAGATATTTATAAAGCTAGAGGTTATTCTGAGTCAAAGAAAATGTGCTCATCTTCCCTGTGTCATCAAAGCGCTAGTTGTCCATGTTCTCTAACTACCATATTCCAAACAATAGTAATGTGAGGCTGTGGTTTTTACTGTTGTTGCACTGGCTCATATGGTCATGGTCTAGATAGCCCCTATACCTGTTATACCCAAATGGAATGTAAGACTAATAAGCCTTCAAACTTGCATAACTTGATGATTCAATTTGAGGGTTTTCAGTGGCAAAATACATGTGCCATAGGTAAAATCCTCCAGCTAAGGTAGTCCTAACCAACCCTAGCAACAAGATTATGGAAATGGGTCCCTCCTGAGGAGATGCTCCAGTGGCATTGAAGGATGGGTCAAATGCAGAGGACAAATTTTCCTTTCGGGGACAGTGTACCTTAACCTTAACCTTAAAATAAAAATATCATTAGTCGTTTCTTTCCTTTTTTTGTGCTTTGAAATTAATTTAGAAAGTGTGATGACTTCCATAATCTTGTTTAATGACAAGACTGTAGCATTTTATTGGCTAATTTAAAGTATTAAGTACTGATTTTCAGATGTTGCAAAATTGTAGTATCTCTGTGTATTTGTGTGACATCGTAATAAACCTCTACAGTGGTGGGGATCCGATATTGCTTTTTGGGCGTTAAGATGAAAATAGTCCCATGTTTGTATTTTTGTGGAATGTCAATCTAAAAACACAGTAATCCAACACTCTTCAAATAGCAGAAATAATATTTAGTTTTCTAATCCGGCAGCCATCTCAACACAGCCCTAAAAATATTTGTAATGAATCTCATGCCTGCGATAGGGGAAGAGCCGTGCCAGAATGCGGTGCGCAGTGCTGTAGTTACACACCGCCGGGAACACTGTTGGCCTTGTTGAAATCACATGTAAATGACTCGAAAATAACCAAGCACTTGTGGTGTGTCAAAACGTGGTATTTTCTAAGGAAGCTCCTCATTATAGCTCCATGAAGCCCAAACTGTTTTAACCTTTAGCACATTTATCCAGTCTCAAATTGGATAAGCATACAGCGCTGGTGCTCTGAGCTGGTGGTTACTGCCTGCGCACTGATTGGGTTAGCTTAAATGCTGGCGTGACTGTGAGGAATTGTGTTTATTAATTAACAGAATAGCTCACACTCTGTCCATGTACTTAACCTGGACACCTGGGTGCTCAGGTCACCACTATGTGAAAGAGACCCATTTAAACAGTAAGGGGTAGGCCTGTCATTGTAATGTTTGTTTATTGGATAATTAGATGTGGTTTTATGAGGATTAACTTTATTTGTGTCCGCAAATAAAGTTAGTCTCATGCAGTATGCCAATTTATCCTTTCATGTTGTTTATAGTGAATGCAACGCAATCTATACTGTAAAAGTTAACCTTAATGTAAAGTGCTTTTATTATCTTGGAGTTTTTGTCACATACCATTTACTTTAGAATGCTTGGCTTCAGAGTACTGGTAAAATGCAATTGAAAGTAAATTATTTCTGTACATTTTAAATTGTGACATCCAGTTATCGCACAGGATTTTGTTGAAATTGCAGTTCAAATGTTATCTATAAGGACAGTATGAGCCTCTTCAGCTGAAAGCCTAAGGGCCTAGAAGAATTGGAAAGAGAGGTCACATTTGATTGGCCATAGACACCCCTGATTTGAACAGACCCCTATTGCAGACACAGTTACTGCTACAAGTTGATTGCTTATTCTTCTCTCCCATTAGCCATTCCCTTATTCTTTGCTTTTGTTAGCTTTGTAGAATTCCTCCATCAAGGACAGCTGATACTGCTCTAATTGTGTCCATCTGAGAATGACAGTTGTTCTCTGGAGTTTCTTGTCTCGCTGTGGAGTTCATAAGGTCAGGGTTTTGGTCCTGCTTGCTGGGGTCTCACACTGTTGCGCTAAACTGCCTGCTTGTGTATGTAAAGCAGCTTTTATGCAATTCACCCAGTGGCCTTCCCCAGTATCATCTCAGCGGGGGAGTGGCGGGGTCTGCCAGTGCACGCTTGTTTGTAAATAATTGATTGCTGCAGATGTGTGTGTGTGTGTGTGCATGCGTGTGTGCGTGTCTGTGCATCAGAGCTGAGACTGAACGACTCACAAAAAGCTCTTCTGTGTTGTGCGGGATATAATGGCATGTATATGCATTGATTTGGTCCATAAATCAATCTCAAATCCATGTAGGAAACAAGTTCAGTCATGTGCTTAGCTGTCCTCCAAAGTCAGTCCTTAGAACCAAAACCCAGAGTATACTGAATAAAAATAAACCCAAATCCTCATGCATGACACAGGGAATTTTAATGAGGAAAGTCATGAATATATTCGTATCAGGCCCAGGTGCCTCTGTGTGTACAAAGAGAAGTGACAGTGACACCCGGGTGTAACAGATGAGCCAAGTGAAGTCACTGACACCTGCATTCAGTTTGTTATGGAAGTTTGGAAAATGTTTATATGAAATTAAGGCTGGCAGAGTAGTTGGCATTCAGGAGTGTGCAATTTCTGTTATGACTACTGTATGTCACCTAATTTAAGTTTAGGGATGATGCTGCCTCTAGTGTTGTCACGATACTGATATTTCAAACTTTATTTGATACTGAGAAATAGAGATGCTAACGATGCGAATTTAGTGCAGCAATCAGATGTTAATGTGTGGATTGTAAAATAAACTCAGAGTCTGAGTTGTGATTTCCATTCTGGGGGGGCTGAAGTTGACTAGATAATGTTGATAAAAATGTGTTTATGTCCTCAATGGCTGATTTGTGCTTGCGCGATCTACCGACTTTTGCATGGCATTTAAAAACAGATCAAACAAATTCAGCGACTGGATTCAGGAGTTACTGGGCTTTAGTATGAGGTATGGGCTGCCCATATTGGCAGAGCTTAATTTGGTAAAAATGTGTTTGTGGCTGAATGGGGCCATTACGTTTACTAATCCAAAACATCAGCGTAATTCTATGAGACTCCAAAATCATCCAATTTAATCACCAAATCGATTAAACCGTTTTGTGGTATAGCCCTAGTTTGTTACAAATGTTAGTATTTAGTATCTTATTTTGATACTTTTGACAACTCTACAGCCTGCTTACCAAAAACAGCAGATATTTTCTATAACTTTTGGTTTATGGCTGCATTTTTTTCTTTAATCGTTCATTTGTAATCCCTTAAAAACTCATATTTATTTGTAATTTATTATTTGATACAGTCCTTATTAAAAAAGACAAGAAAAAGTATGTATCCATGCTTTTTTTTGCCTATATAGCTTTCAGATGCAAATCCTTGAAATTCCTTAAACGGTGCCAGTACATAAGGCTGTATAGTCCATTTAATTTCCCTCTTTTCAATCTGTGTCCACCTGCTTCTCCAGTTCTATTCATTTGACCTGCTCTGCTTTGGCCTTCACGTCTTTATCCCGCTCTCTTATAGTCCTCCTGCTTCTCCAGTGTCTTCTGTGGCAGTTGCCCGGAGCCGCAGTGTCCTTGAGGAGGCAGCGACTTTGACAGTGTGTGCAGCCGACCGCATCATACCACACATATACAATACACACACTCAACGCAACACAACCTTATAGCCACACCCATCTTCACTCTGAATAAATAATTCATCGCCTATAAGGTTAGTTGTTTTTTATGCAAATATTGACAAAACCATTACAGTGAGCTATGTACGTTTTATCTGTATCGCGCATTTACGAACCAAACTACGTCCTCAGCAAATTGCTTTTATAAACAAAATTGCTCCAAGACATTTCTGATTGAAATGAGAAACTATACTATGAATTTAAGTTATTTAAAACTGTAAATGTGTGCTTGCACCTAGAAGGCATTTAGACAAGAGAACAGTGAATAAGTTTGTTGTGAACTACGACAATGCAGGAATTCATTATGAGTAGATAGAGACATGCACAGCCGTTAAAAGTTGCGACTGCGTGCTGGGTACAAAGACAAAAATCGTCTGAAGAAGGGTTTGACCTCGAAACGTCACATTGTGGTGATATTAAAATAATAAAAAATTTGGAGCTCCAAAGAACTGCAATGCGGATCTGTTCTTTCTTTTCTGGAATTCATTATGAACAATCAAATACTATATTACAGTTTGTGGTTATTTTACATTGTATTGTGTTATTTGGTTAATAAATAATTGTGATTATACAGGTATAACCACAACTAAAAGTATTTATACTAGTGTTATTTAGTTACATACTTGAACAATGGTAATCCCTTAGACAGCATGAGTGAAAGCTTTGTTGTTTGGTCATGGTGTCAATAATCGTGAATTAATTGATTGTAAAAATAATACATTAATAAATACATTTTTTTTTAAACCTACAAATAGGCCTGTCACGGTAAATACTATATCACCTTATCGCTCAATATATGAAAGCTGGAACAGTATTTTTTGGGTGTCAATATTTATCGTGTGTACATTTTCTTTGCACTACTGGCACATTTTTGGTTATTTTTTAGCTATATGATGAGATTTAAGCCGTAAAGAATTGACTTAATAACCTCTATGACTCATTACAGATGCAAACTAAGTACTAAAGTGTTTCATTCTGCTGTTTATTTATTGCAGCTCATGATTTTTTAACAAATTTAGAATAGTTTTTGTGGTTTAAGTCTGCTTTTGGGTTATTGTGTCAATGGCATAAATTAGTTTCAATATTATCGTATGTTTACAACATATCACACTTCAAAATTTGTTATTGTGACAGGCCAACCTACAACAAAAATGGATATTTCTTCTCACAATAATTGCAACACTTAAGTTTGATATCATAGCACCCTTACATCACAGATCTCACTCAAATTGATGCTAGCTTGCGTAGTGAAGAAAACTAAGGACACGGGGTCATATGCACCTGCTCCTCCTCTCTCCCTTGAGGTTTGTTACCGAAAGCCGACAAATTGCCTTCAGGTGATCGTGTAGTTAGCCTGTCCATCACTGTAACCTGATCCTCCCTGTGCCCTCCTCCTCATTAAAAGTGCCCTATACTAATCTTGGATCACGTCGGGCCATTGTCACAGTTTTCCGTAGCCTCTGAAATATACATGGGGCCTGATTGTCTGCTTGTAAGATGAGAGCTTATGGTCTTTCAATTCCATTTGTTCCCTCTGCTTCTCCATTTCTCCATCGGATATCATTGTATTGAGCCCGGGCCATTTTTTTTTCTCCCCCTTACCTGTTATCTGCGAGATATCAGGTAGCGTGTGGTTAGCAGGCTGCGCAGGCTATATATGGCGCAAGAGCTGTTGTAATTGTATCCAGTATGTCAAAAGTGATATCATTGACAGGGTGCCGAAACATTTGAATTTGCACGCCTCTCTCCCTCCCCACGGTGTGGTGTGTGAGTGTTCATGCGCTTGTGTGTGTGAAGATTTGTCCCGCGTTCAGATGAGTGTGTGCGTATCCATGGCGACCGATCCCAAGGGAAAAAGTTGAGGCAGAATCTTCCTCGCGCTCTTTTTCCCTCCTTTGTCTCTCGCCGCTGTGTTGCTACTGAATTCGTTTAATGTGCACACACACGCACAGTGACAGGAGGTGCGTGTGAGTCACCGTGTTGTGGTTCCTCCAGCCTGAATCCTATTAACTGTTGGCATTAAAGTGGTAGAGTCTAATGACTGTGAAAGACTCCTTATCCGCCATTGTCTTCACTTCATTTAGGGCTATGGCAGTTACATGTTCATTAGTGCTGCAGGCTATACGAATAGATAATACAATTGTTTAACAATGTGGACTACATCAAATTTGAGAATTTATTCTTTACTGAAAATGTTCTTTATCGATCTAATATATCCATGTGCGGTTGTAGTCTAAGCTAAGCTAAGCATAATCATATTGTTTGGACATGAGACAAAATGTTATCTTTTAAAATCTGTTAGCATGGTGGCTAATAATATATTTGTTAGTCATATTTTGGGTAAGATATTAGATTCTAAAGTACATATAATAGGTAAATATAAATAATTGTTTTACATGCGTTAAGTGGCAGTTTGTGAAGAAAATTTCAAAAAAGGAGTTGAAATGTACAAGAAGTAGTTTAAAGCATCTAAATGATGTATGGGCTTCCATTCATACAGATTCCATCAAAAATGTATTTGACAAAAAAGTGGAAAAAATAATAATAATAATAATAACATAAACAAACAAACAAACAAAAAAATTACAATAAATGTATATAATCATACATTATAGAAAATGCCAATATATGCAGGCTACACTGTGCCCTTATGTTCATCAGTGTCAAAACATCTGATAATGCCATGGAGTAACCTTTCTCATAGTGTCACATGTGCTTGTCTGCTGTAACCCATTCCTCATCCTGTGTTGTCCCACTTGTTTCCTTTCCTCCACTGTTTCCTTGCCTCCTCCTAAGCTTGTCCACCCTCTCCCCTGAGCCAGACAGACAGGAAGGAAGGGTGTAATCAAACCAACATATCGCTCAGAACACTGCCCAAACTGACCTGGAATGAATGGAGTCACTCATCGCTCTTAAAACACTGCACATGAGCTAGGAGGGGCTGGCACACAAGAACAGAGTATGCGCTAACTGGAATAGCGTTTAGTTCTTCATTGCCCTGGTAATTAACATATAAATGTAACCCATGTACAATTGAGCCCACAAGTAGCACTTCAATGTGTTTTTGAGATCAATACTTGGCAAAAGCTATGAATTGACCAATGATTTTAGCTGTAGGGCAATGTTAGAAAGTGAGAATTGGAAGACAGGGAGCAGTCTTCTGAGACCAGCAAAAATCAAGCTGTATTCAAAAAGACTGTCGATGTAGAAATATGCTGTTCAATGTTGATTCCTTAGAGTGAATACATCTTTATCAAATCAAACTTTTTTTTAATTTCCTGGCACTTAAATCTAACAAGTAATCACATAAAAAAATAAATGTACAGTTTCAGGATAAGTATCACCTGCTAAACAGACTATGCAGCATGTACTTAAAGGTGATTTGCTGAAGCACCCAAAAAGAAGTATCAGTGGCACGTGAGCTATGATGACCTGAGTGATGCCTTTTAAATGCAGTGTTGGGATTGGCATTTGAAGGATTCTGTGTGGTAGCCGACTGATTATTTAGTGTTTGTGATTCCATAATACCTCCCCCTAATCCACTCATAGACCTCATTAGCAGGACAAAACTCTGCGCGTGTGTGTGTGCGTGTGCATGCGTGCGTGTCCGTGCGTGTGCGCGTGCGTGTGTGTGTGTGTGTGTGTGTGTGTGAGGTAAATCCATTACAAAATTAGTGCACATCTGTCTCTCACTCAGTCGCACGCTCCTCTGGTATCTCAGAACCAGGAGTCTTTCAAACTTCACACACTTCACAATTTGTGACCTCAATTCTCACTAAAAAGTATTTTAATCCCTCCCTGACCCATTTGGGACTTTTGGCACCACCTCAAATTTGGCTTAATGACACTTTCTGTACCCAGTAATAAGTGTCATCGTTGGCCATACCTGTTTACAGTTACTGGGGTTTACAGTAATTATTCAATGTCTACTTTGTTTGCACAGTCTTCTATTCTTCTTCTTCTATAGAGCATTCTAAGCACATCCTTGTACTATAGCTAAACCTGCTTGATTATGGAAAAAATGTATCACAATTGAAATCACAATTATTCAAGTGATTATTCATAGGGAGCCAGAGAGAATACTACACGTACTACTGTTTGTATTGTGCAAGACATTTAACATTTATTTTATTTCACATTTTACACTGCTAAGGGTAACTTGTTTAAAATGGGACAGAATGTAATCCAAATACATTAAGGAAACTTTGTCCATTGGAAAACTAACTGTGTTCCATTCAAAATAAATACGTGTGGTCTTTGTTTTAATTTTACTGAATTATGAGGTAAGGATCATTTCCTTGGTGGAGGTCTATAATCATCATGCACTTTCACAGATTTTGATAGCTTTGGTATAACTTGCAACGTAAATGACTAGTCGCATACCTTCTCCTACACACACTCAAAAGGCTAGTCGTGTGACAGGCCTGTGTTGGCAAACATGAGCTTAGCAATGAAAAGGCTTTCAAGTAGGATTAAGCCGCTAGGTGTCAATGGAGGAGACAAGTGGGCCACAGACCGCTGGGATATCACTGACTGTGACAATCGGCGTGGGTCTGTCGGGGCACACGCTCTATGTAAAACACTTGAGAGACAGAGGGCTGCGGATATTTGTGGAATTACAGAGGAGGAAGTGCACACGCATTCACACATTCTCTCCGAGACGCAGCCCTGGCACCACCATCTGTTACTGCTGAAGTCAGCACAGCAGGGCCTTACACACACAAATTACAAAATACACAATATATCTACACACACTTTCACAATATACACAATAGACACAAACAAACTCTCACAAAATACACAACATACTTACACACACACAGTACCACACAGGCTATTTCTGCACACAGTGACGCAGAACACACTCCGGCATTCCCTTTTTATGAGCTTCTCCCTAAAACCTAATGACACCAACAGCTACAGCTATGTCAAGGTTACAGTCAGACAAGTGACATCAGTATAGCATAACTCTTGAGGGTGCACTCACACTAGCCCAGTTGAACTGTGCCCGAGCAGGGACATCCCCTAAAGCACGCTAAATTGTCCAGTGTGAGTGCAAATGATCTGTGCCCAGGTGCTACACACTTCAGAGTTTAGTACAGTTGAACCATAGCCTGTGTAGGTGTGAGTGCGAACCACAGGACACTCCGCAATCGAGCCTGAGCAAAAGCCTTTTGTGAGCACACACCCTTATAATCACAAAGATGCACTTGGTAAATAATTACATAAACAGTGGAAAGGTTTGGGCTCTCAAACTAAAAGATCATATAGCTTTGGGGTAAATGCATTTTCAGTGGTTCCAAACACATGCCTATGGTAGAAATCTCATAGAATAATTTGTTCCAGTTGTCAGTGATTGTCTTTCAGTAGAATTGAGTCATGTAAACTGGAGAGATAGCAGACATTTCCAGGAATTTTACCTAAATAGACTATATAAATAAAAGTGTTATCTTATCTTTTGCACCTGCACCTGTCCACAGGCACGACTCCCCCTGCTTCTGACAGGTTGCCCTTGTGGTGTTGAAAAGGGTCAAATGTGTTTATTATGCTATAGAATTTTTTGTTTTTTTTCCAAAGCCACGCCTTCTCCTCAAGTCCCTTCTGGATTACTTTGACTCACGTGCATATAGCGGCCAGTCCATCCATCTATTCTTGTTAGCCTGTGGCCCTGCGCCTCTCCTGTCTGCCCCAGTGTCAGCAGGATGTGCAGCTTTCTCCATTTTAATAATCGACCAAAGGGACTTCCACTCCTCTGTCAGTGTTATCTATCTCCCTCCCACCAGCTACATCAGCGTTTCCTCTGCTTTCTGCCCTCTCATCAATACACAGGGCTCTGACCTCTCCCACTGAGCACCTATGCAGTCAACATCACCAGAGCAACGCAGCCCGAAAATATAAGCTACAATTCACTCTGTTTTAAGGCTTCAGAAGGAAGATCATTGTTATTCTTTTCAGGGGAAGATGTTTTTTTCCAATTGTTATTAACTGACCAAAGAACAGTTTTCTCATGTTTTGGGATTATGTTTGCAAATCACTTCTCTGCATATTGAGGATGGCCTCTAGCACTTCTGTTTTATGTTGAACCATATTGCTGAAGCAAGTTCCTAGTTTGTTATTGCCATTATCGGTGAACAAAATTCACACTTTCTGATTCTGATGTTTTATACTATTAATATTTGAGTCTGGGAATGCAGTACTAGAAATAGTAAAATCTATAGGTTGCTCATCTCGTCATTCGCTGAAAGCACTATGTATAGCTTACCGTTTGTCTTCTTATATATGCTGTATATCCCCATAGTCTTGGGAGGCAGCACTTTTGTTAATAATTCTAATATATGCACGCTTCAGTCGACACTGTTGAAAGTAGCAGCACTGGTGGCTTAACATGGAGGAGCAGAGTCCTAACATGCTGGCAGGAGCCGGGCCTCTCGGAGAAATTGGACTTGAGCAGGTGCATAAGTTGACACCAGTGGGGAAATCAGTGCGATAGTCATTGGAAGAAGTAATTGCTTTGTGTCTCGGTGTGCCGCCTGTGTGTCCTTGTTCCTCTTTGCATACAATTACGGGGACATGTCATTGTGGGGACAGTAATTGGACAGAATGGATTTAAATAGAGTCTATACTTGAAGGCTAGCTAGGTTAACGATGACATGTTAGTGTTGCATGCATGGTTAAATCTCGTCCTTTTGTTTTGATGAAGTTGACATTTGTAACAGACATTATCATATGGTTGACAAAACATGAGATTAATGAATGTAACGGGTTGCTAGCATAGCCAACAAAAAATGAAATGTATAACTGTAACTGAATAAATGCAAGATGGATAAGATGTATGTCATACTGTGTAACATTTATAGGCAAAGCAATAACATCTCCATGGAGACAAGCAGGTCATGGACCCGCCATCAGAAAAGTTACATTGTACATTTTTAAAACGAAGGAGATTGAATTGGTTGTTTATTTGAAAGTGCATTATCTTTTTGGTTCACAGAAAAAAGTCACTATAGACATTTAACCAAGTGAAATTGGTTAGAACTTTACTCACTTATATTGTGGAAAAGTAGCACTTTGTGACAAAATCAGATTGCTGTATGCATGTAATTGTAAAACATTTTATTGATTGCCAGCCGACATGCGTCTCTATATGGCTCCTTTGGATGAGAGCGTGTTGACTGTGCAATAGTGGCCCATGGGAAAAAGCTGTTTGAAAGTTGTGCGTGTGCCCAACAATCCTTGCATGTGAATATTTATAATGTGCCAGATGTTTTGCGAGAATTTGTACCAAGTTAAAAAGATGCCTAAATACCTTTCTTTCCACCTCCTGTCATAGTTTTAAAATCAGGTTCACCAGCTTTAGAAGAAAACTGAGACACTAAAATTGATGAGTTCTTAGTAACAACACAACTCAATTCATTTACTACAGGGTTGATTAAATAGTCAATAAATGTGTATTTTAAAGTTTTTTTTCCATATAGTTGAGCAAAACTTGTCTTGTCCCAGTACAGATCTATTGTAAAAGCATGTCTTGTGGTAGAAGTGAGAGTGTGCTCTCTGCATCTAATTATAGAGTCTTTTGTCCTCCGCTAATGTTTGTTTAGCATTACTGTTTTTGCAAAACTCGCTCTGCTCGTTTTGAAGATGATAAAAATCAGCACCTTAATGTGAACCCCATCTAACCCCTCAAAGTTACTAGCTTACCCATAGATGCTTATAGTGGGTATAGGTGGATGAAGACAGCCTCTTTTGCCCCTGCTCATTCTGATATCTGTAATCTACTACACATGAGCTCTCTTAGAGCAAGTGCTGGTCAATTGGCTGATTTTCCTTTCATATTACAATGATGGCTCTCTCCATTTGACACATTTACTCATTCATTGTTATTCTGTGTGCTTTCAGTGAATCACATTGTCTTCCCCTGACTGCAGGATGGGCCAAGTCACCTCCACAGGGGTGTAATAGAACAGGCTTCTCTTGTACCTCTTCAATTCTCAATGAATGGCCTCTGCTCGGGAACCAAATGTTAAAATAACAGGAGGGACAGTGGTTGGCAGGTACTTGGGGTCCAGAGCCTTAAACAGGATGATGTTTTTTTTTTCGAATAGACTTGTTCTTAGAGCGAGCAACATGGATCAGATCATCTAATCCTTAAAACATATATTAGTTATAAGTATCTAGTGTCAGATTTGAATCAAGAAAAGGTGACCCGAGTAGCAAGGAATAAAAACAGTGCTTTTTAAGTATGAATGTTTCTTATTATTTGTGAGGTGTTGTTTTTGTATTTACTGGCATTACTACTTCAAAAGAAAGCTGTGATAAGAAAGCAGAAGGATGAAGCAGAAAATGAGAGGCTGCTGGGGTTGAAAAGAATTGCCGACACTGCTCCTAATAAAGGCATCACACATGACAAAGATAGATACAGATAAATGGATACCATATGTAGGTTTTCTCGACTGAGCTGTGGTGTTTTTCAGTCTTTGAGTCAAATATTGTAAAGTATACATAAAGGCATTAAATGAACAAGTATTCAGTTTTACTTTTAACTAGGGTTGTCAGAAGTATCGGAAATCAGATATTAATCGATACTAAAACTAGTATCGAAACTAGGTACTCATTTGAGCAAGTATCGATACTAAAAAAGTTCCATTTACATGACAGAAATGAACCTTTCCTGAATAGCTTTGGAATGATCTTGAGCTGTGTCAGAACAAGTATAAGACACATAGACTAGTACACACCCATGGACCACTATGGAACCTACTGGACGACTGAGGGATTACACAGATATAACACCACATGGTAATATAAAAGAAAGTACTATTATTTAATGTTGAAAATCATATTATTTATCTTTATTATTATTATTATTATAGTGGTATCAGAATTGATGTTGAGTATCAGGTCTGTTCCTTAGTATTGAAATTGAGTTTGAAATTTTAGGATAGTGATTCATGAAAACATTACTTTTAACATATACATCTCATATTTCCATATCATAAAATAGTCTTATTTTATTTTTAAAAAAATGTACATCAGATTTTGAGATAGATAGTTTTTTTGATTACTTAATGGCTACTTCTGTGTATTGTCTGGTGTAGTTGTTCTTGAGAGTCTTTGAATCCATATCTCAGTTCAGTTGTTATAAAACCCCGATTGCAATCCGCGTACATATCTCCTCCCTTTGTATTCATCTCGCAAGTTGTTATTTGTTTACTCTTTTGTGCAAATAGCTTTTAACCTTTTGAATATTCTCTCAGGTCTTTGTTGTTCCATGTTTATGATGAATGTAATGACTCAAGACGCAAGACATAATGTGTTTTGATTGCCGATACAACAGCTTCCATTTTTTAGACAATGTATACGCAGGCTGCCTATCTTAAATGCTATATCATTTCTCATTTCAAAGACAAATGATTGTATCCCTATAGGCCTGCCTCTGTCACCTGTTCACCACCGCGCTGTGCCTTCTTAACAACAGCTTTATGTGTGTGTGAGCCTGCATGCATTCTGCTGATTGAGCTCCACCTGGCCCTCGGAGTTTCATTATTTTTGGCTCCTCATGTGTGTGCCTATTTGTCCGTCTCATTACTCCCCATGTTTGTAGATGTTTTACCAATCGCAAACATTGTGGCATCGCTAACCCTTGAGCAAACCACATTTACAAGCGACTTTAATATGCATTTTGGGCTATTTACACACTTCTTGGGTGTTTAAACATGATCTGTCAAGAAATGGTGCAGGCCAAAAATACTATGCCAGGAATAGTGAGAGAAAAAATCAACACGTGCTTAAAAATAGCTTTGAAATAACTTGCCAGAGGTGCCTTCCAAATGTACACCTTGAGATTGCTGTGTTG
>KN474101.1:2121-15808 GCA_000787095.1 Periophthalmodon schlosseri | reverse complement strand
CACCAGAAAAGCTACATAGTGCACCTTTAATTAATTCAATAAATTAGAAACTCATCATGATATTGCTGCTTTAACCCCCATGTTATCCAGGTTGTTGTTTTTTTTACAATTATTTATTTTGGGTCTTGTCTTTATGTAAAGGTTAAGAAAACATTTTTATTCTCATAGAAGTAGCTCAGAAAGAGAACCACAAACTCCAATCTGTTTCAATAATGTCTTCACTCTAAACCACTGAGTATTTTTATTTTCCTAACTTAAACATCAATGTTATTAATTAATAAGTAAATAAATAAATAAATAAATAAAAATAATGAAATGTATTATTGAGCAGAGTTGCCTCTCCTCAGATACGACCTGGAACTTTATTTGGTGTTGTAGTGTTATATATATTTACCTCTATGTCTATTTTATTTTGAAGCATATCTTTCTTAACTATTTATAATAGCTATATTTCTACTTTTTTATATTATTATTATTCAGTGTTTTATGTCGCATTTATCACCGGAAGAAAGTTCCTAATTTGTGAATTGTGTTCACTGACAATGGCAATAAAAGTATTCTGATTCTGATTCTGATTCTGATTCTGATTCTGATTCTGGTGGAGTTAGTTGAAGGCCTCCACCAGAAAAGTCACATACAGTGCACTTTCAGATGGATATTTCTGCCACGATTGATACAAAGCTCTTGACTCCCCCTTTTGGTTTAAACATACATTACAGTCTTATTTGTCAGTGAAATTCATCCAGTTACAATGGTAATGTTAGTATAAAAATGCATTCTAAAAAAGTCTTTCCTTTACTTTCTACGCACACTCTCTCTGCTTTTTTACAAAATACAAACCACTAAAACATCCAGTCTGGTCAGGTCCACCGTGAATTCTACCACTTCATTATAAAAAAACAGGTATTTTTAAAGGGAGCAGGAGCCTCTCCACGGATCTGACCTGCAACTTTGTCAGGTGGTGTTACCCGTATGTCTTCATGGAGAGAGATATGTTTAACGCCATGGATCCTCTACCAGAAAAGTTACATACTGTACTTTTTCAGTTGGATATTCATGCCAAAACTCATCCAAAGCTCTTGACTCCCCCTTTTGGTTAAAACATATATTACAACCGTTTTATCTCTGTGAAAGTCAGTTGCGATGCTATAAAAAGATATCCTAAAAATCTCTTCTTAGTTACATTCTACACTCAAATCTTCTTTCTTTTCTGTCTCACAGTGAGCGGGGCTGCCTCTCCACAGATCTGACCTGCAACTTTGCCTGGTAGTGTTACACCTCCTTGTTGCCACGGAGATAGTACATCTGCACAGTACCAGTCCGGTCAAGTTCACCATCAATGCTACTTAAAAAAAAATAAAAATAAAAATATTCTTACAGTGAGCGGGGCTGCCTCTCCACAGATCTGACCTGCAACTTCGTGCGGAGGCGTTACCTGCTTGTCGCCATGGAGATAGATAAGTTTAATACCATGGAGCTTCCACCAGAAAAGTAACATATAGCGCACCTTTAGTGTGTTTTTATGCCAAAGTTAATCCAAAGCTCCTGACTCCCCCTTGTGGTTAAATACATTACAGTTTTCTTTAGCAATTTCTTGTTTACTTTTTTACGTTTTATACTCAAATCTTCTCATTCAGTCCCTTTCAACGGTCTCTGCTCTTTTAGCAGTCCACTCGATCGCACCTGTACGACATCCAGCGCACCTTTAGTTGAACATGAGCATTAATGCCAAGGTTCATCCGAAGCTCTTGACTCCCCCTTGTGGTTAAAACGTCACAGGCTTCTTAAACAGTTTCTCGGTGAAGGCCGTTCAGTTAAATTGCTATACTTCAAAATGAATCCTAAAAATCTTTACGCTCTACACTCATATTATGTTATTTTCTGACTCTTTCGACGGTCTCTACTCCTTTACAAAATACTAAAAAGTAAAAATAGCCTCGGTTAATTCGGACCATAAACCCGCTTGAGTTGTTTGAGGCTACCTGCTGTTTTGGACATCTGTTTTGAACTAACAAATCCACTCGAACGCACCTGTACCGTATCCAGTCTGGTCAGGTTCACCATCAACACTACTTAAAAAAAATGCATTTTTACAGTGAGCGGGGCTGCCACTCCACAGATCTGACCTGCAACTTCGTGCGGAGGCGTTACCTGCTTGTCGCCGTGGAGATAGATAAGTTTAATAACCTGGACCCTCCACCAGAAGAGTTACATATAGCGCACCTTTAGTTTTACATGTGTTTTTATGCCAAAATTAATCCAAAGCTCTTGACTCCCCCTTGTGGTTAAAACGTTACAGTCTTAAACAGTTTCTCAATGAAGTACGTTCAGTTAAAATGCTACAAATGTTTAAAATCTACACTCGTATGTTGTTAATTTTCTGACTTTTTCAACGGTCTCTGCTCCTTTACAAAATACTAAACGCTAAAAATAGGCCGATAGGCTGATGGGTATTTATGCCAAGGTTCATCCGAAGCTCTTGACTCCCCCTTGTGGTTAAAACATTACAGTCTTCTTAAACAGTTTCTCAGCGAAGGTCGTTCAGTTAAAATGTTATACTTCAAAATGCATCCTAAATTTGTTTACACCCCAGACTCGTATCTTGTTATTTTCTGACTCTTTCGACGGTCTCTACTCCTTTACAAAATACTAAAAAGTAAAAATAGCCTCGGTTAATTCGCACCATAAACCCGCTTGGGTTTTTTGAGGCTACCTGCTGTTTTGGACATCTGTTTTGAACTAACAAATCCACTCGAACGCACCTGTACCGTATCCAGTCTGGTCACGTCCACCGAATCTGCCCAGAAATACGACGTCTCACACTCCCTCTCCACCTGTTTGGTTTAAGAACAACAACCTGAGCAACGGCAGGAAACATGGATGGATTTTTATATGGTGTTTTGTATGTTTTTTATTATGAATTAACCATTATTATGTAGTGTTTTTTGTACGGTTTTGTCTGGTCGGACGATATGACGACCGTTTTGTACAGTGTTTTTGTGCAAATCAGGGACAGACGCGAAAACAGGAGGTTAGACCGAAAAAATGAACGAAAAACATCTGCAAACTGGATTAACGAGCGGAATCATGTGCAAATTATGAACAGAGAGGTTTCATCTGTTCTGACATACAAAGAGAGAGGGAGAGATGGAGGGAGAGAAAGAGAGAGAAGGAAAGAAAGAGAGAAAGAGCGGGGGAAGAGAGAGAGAGAGGAAGAGAGAGAGAAAGTGCGAGAGAGAGGGGAAGAGAGAGAAAGAAAGAGAGGAAGAGATTGAGAGAGAGAAAGAGAGAGAGCAAGAAAGAAAGAGCGAGAGAAAGAGACAGCGAGAGAGAGAGAAAGAGAGAAAGAAAGAGAGGGGAAGAGATTGAGAGAGAGAGAGAGACAGAGAAAGAGGGAGAAAGAAAGAGAGAAGGAAAGAGAGGGGAGAGATTGAGAGGAGAGAGAGAGACAGAGAAAGAGGGAGAAAGAAAGAGAGAAGGAAAGAGAGGGGAAGAGATTGAGAGAGAGAGAAAGAAAGAAAGAAAGAAAGAGAGAAAGAGGGAGAAAGATAGACAGAGAGAGAGGAAGAGCGAGAAAGAGAAAAACAGAAAAATAGAAAGTGAGAGAGAGAAAGAAAGACAAAGAAAGAGAGAGAGAGGCAGTGAGAGAGAAAGAAAATATAAAGTGAGAGAAAGAAAAAAGAAAGAAAGAAAGAAAGAGAGAGAAAGAAAGAAAGGAGAAAGAAAGAGACAAAGAAAGAGAGAGAAAGAAACAGAGAGAGAAAGAAAGCAAGACGGGAGCAAGATAGAGTGCATGAATCAGAAAAAGAGCAAGAAAGATGAAGAGAGAAATGGGATAAAAGAAAGGGAGAAAGGGAGAAGACAGAAACAGACAGATGAGGGGGAGAAAACAGAGAGATACAAGAGAGAAAGAAAGATGGTGAAACAGAGGGATAGGCAGGTAGAGAAAGAGCAAATGAAAGACTTAAAATAAAGAATCTTCCCCAATAACAATATGGCTACAGTGACAGAGAGAAGTCGGAATCTTACTGTCGCTGTGTCCTCGGGCAAGACACTTCACCCAGTGTGAATGTGGCGTGTGAGTGATTGAGAGAGAGAGAGAGCGGTCGGTGGCGGTTGGAGAGACAGTTGACACAAGGTTCTGCAGGGCCCATTATGTAGGTCAGTTAAAAAAAACAAAAAACAAACAAAAAACAAACAAACACATACAGAACACACACACAAAACACACACACACTTTTGGGGACATTACATTGATTTACATTTATTTTCTGGAGGCTTAACTGAACCTTAACCATCAGGTGCTACTTGGTTAACCTTAACTTAAACCCTGACTTTAACCTTTTACCCAAATCTAAACTTTTATTGTTGATCTAATAACAAAGGGTTGACTTTATGAGGACCTGGTTTTGTCCCCATAAGGCAGGTCCCCATCAGTGTGTTAAATACTCACAAAACACACAAAAAACAAATAAATACAAACAAATCAAATGCACCATAACAGCAGCATGTCTCTTCACAGACACAAAATGCAAAAACACAAAAACGGCGCATGTCCAAAGCTCAAATCCAGCCCAACGTTTGTGTAATTAACATGAGAAAAATGTTTCAAACTTCATTTTAAAGTCGGTCGGGTGCAGCAGGTGTTTAAAGCAGCATTAGCCAGTTTAAGCTAGTCGCCCATCTGGCTCCTCACGCGCGCGGAAAAAACGACTTCACTCGTTTTATTTCTAGTTTTAGAACAGTTTAGCTCAGTGAAACTCAAGGTGACTTTTAGCATCAGTGCTGCGACGAGGAAAGTTTGGTGAATGTTCTACACCCGCCTCTTTTTTAGATGTTTTTATACACAGAGAGAGAGAGAGAGAGACAGAGAGAGAGAGTTAAAGAAACAGAGAAAGAAAGAGACTTAAAGAAAGAGAGAAAGAGACAATAAGGGAGAGAGAAAAGAAAGAGAGAAAGAAAGAGACTTAAAGAAAGAGAGAAAGAGACAATAAGGGAGAGAGAAAAGAAAGAGAGAAAGAAAGAGACTTAAAGAAAGAGAGAAAGAGACAATAAGGGAGAGAGAAAAGAAAGAGAGAAAGAAAGAGACTTAAAGAAAGAGAGAAAGAGAGAAAAAGGGAGAGAGCAAAAGAAAGAGAGAGAGACTTAAAGAAAGAGAGAGAGAAAGAGAGAGACTTAAAGAAAGAGAGAAAAAGAGAGTAAAAAAGCGAGAGAGAGGAAAAGAAAGAAAGAGAGAAAAAGAAAGAGAGAGAGAAAGAGCGAAAGAAAGACTTAAAGAAAGAGAGAGTGAGAAAGAAAGAGAGAAAAAGAAAGAGAGAGAGAAAGAGCGAAAGAAAGACTTAAAGAAAGAGAGAGTGAGAAAGAAAGAGAGAAAAAGAAAGAGAGAGAGAAAGAGAGAGCAAGAGACTTAAAGAAAGAGAGAAAAAGAGACAGAAAGAAAGAGAAAGAGAGAGCAAAAGAGAGAAATACAAAACGAGAGAGAAAGAAAGAGAGAAAAAGAGAGAAAAAGAAAGAGAAAGAGACTTAAAGAAAGAGAGAAAGAGAGAGAAAGAAAAAGAGAAAGATAGACCATTTTTATATACCACCACCAGAGACTTGGAGCAGGACACTTTCATTCACACACCTGGGTAAATGAGCCATGTGGGGCGGGGCCAAAGACGCAGAGGCTCCAACAGATTCAAGACAGACAGAGGTATGAGGTAGATGAGGTCATTATTGGTCTGATTAGTGATGGGACTTCTTCTTCTTCTCAACAAAGAGCCGTTCAAAAGACTTTTTGTATTTATTTATATGACAGAAGCCAATGTGAAAACTCATTTTATCTACAGACTAATCACAGAGAGAAACGACCAAGGCTCAGATGTGTTTAAAACGGTTCAAACTGAGAGTGGGAGTGTGTTTACCCTTTGAAATTATGAAAATCCAAATCATATGGTGCACTACAATAATAATCATTTTAAAACTAACTGTTATTATGATGCCAGATGTTTTTTGTGCACGAAGCTCTCACTCGCTTCTGTTCTGATTCTCGTGTTGGTTCAGCGTTAATCGGTATAAAAACGCATAAATAAAGGAAAGAAAAAGATTCGGTTCGTTTAAAAAATGAGATGCGGCTCCGACCGTTCACGTCACGGAACCGTTCAAAAGAGCCGACTCGCTCACAAACGTCACATCGCTGGATCTAATGCTTTTGATGCGTCGTCACAGCGCAAATTGAACCATTAATAGACAAAATTATTATTATTATTATACCCCGGGGTAGATTCACGGAAGGGACCGTCGGGTTGGTGTGCGAGTGCTCTACCCACTGAGCCACTGCAGAGTATAGTGTGGCCTTTGAGAGGCTCAGCTTGTAAAGCACAGTACAAGCATAAAGCATATGATCATTTTTAGATCTGGAATGAACTGTAGCCTCTAGTGTAGGACTAAACCAGTCTGCGATATTGTGAAAGTTAGTTCTGACTGAGGACGAAACCAGGACTAAAGCGAGTTTATGGTGTCTGCGTCTGTGGTTATCTGTGTCATCCCTCAGTCGATATGTCAGGTCTGATCCATAGCAAAAGAAAAATAAACTCTGTCAACTGGACAAAACATTGTCAATGGTTCCAGATCTTGAATTTTGATTTTAGTCCATCTTAGCCAAAGAAAAGAAATAGTTTAAGAGGGGAGTTAACGAAAGATTTTTTTGTTAGGAAAGACAATTTATCTTTGAACAGGAATGGGGGCCTTAGACATCATCTATCTCCTGTTTCTAACTCCATCCTTACACCTATATCTTAACAAAGAGGACAACAGGAGTAGCCAGGATGCTAATAAGTGTGAGAGCTCCCATTAGGGGCTTGAAGGATTACGCTAAGTGTGACTCAGGCACAGTTCACACTTAGCGTAGCTCAACAGACCTGGCCGACAAACAGAACGTGTAAACGATAGGTGTTTTTTAGTCTCGGTGTAGTTATCTCCTCACTTCACGTAGATATAAGGCAGTGTCCAGCAGTGATCTGACCAGAACTGAAGAAGCAGCCAAACGTCTTCACTCCTACAGCTCCTCGTCCAGTCGACAGATTTGAATTTTTCTTTCACTATGGATCAGACCCGGACGACTGAGAGATTACACAGACATAAAGCGTGTCTAATGTCATCTTAAATACCAGAAGAAGTCCCAGAAACACCAACGCTGCCCGACCCCGCTACCGCTCGAGACAGAAACAGAGGCTTGGAGAACTGTCACGTTACCTCAAACGGATCCGATGTCTTAACAAAAGCTCACAGTAAAAAAAAATTTGGACCTGAGCTGATCAAGCAATCCATAAAATGCTATAATTGCCTCTGGGTCAAACGTTCAACACATATAAAGAAAAATACAATATTGTTCCCTGCTTGTGTTTCCTTTATTTAGCTCATTATACAACACATCTTATTTCAGCCTGACAGCCGCCTCGCAGTAAAAAAAAAACGAAAGAAAGAAAGAAAAGAAGCCATTGCATACACCCCTGTCAAAATGGCTGCTCTTAATTGTTCTTCAGAGCTGGATGACTGCGTGCGTCGCTTTTAAACAAAGAAAGTGTGCGGAATTAAAACAGGTTCACCGCCACCAGAGGCCACTCAGACAGATCCTTTAAATGTGGAGTGGCGCTAATGAATGTTAATTAAGACCTGGAAGTGGGAAAAAATTAACATGCAGATTTCAAAACGTGGCAAAATGATGAAAATAAGCAGAAATGTTTGAGTTGATTTTAGTTAAGCGCTGGGTAATGTTCAAACTGATGATTAGCACAAACATAATTACTGTAACATTTGATTAGCATGTTCATGAATACTTGTTTTTTTTAATGAATTTTTAACACCACTGGGTTTATTACGGGCTCTCGGTAAGAATTAGTGATGGGAGTTTCGGCTCTTTTATGGGATCCGAATCTTTTGGATCAGTTCGCGTCAAAGAGCCGTTCAAAAGACTGGCTCTTTTAGAAGTTGTTTATATGACAGAAGCCAATGTGAGAATGAGTCTTAACAACAAACTAATCACAGAGAGAAATGACCAAGGTTAAGATTAAGAAGTAAAAGTACAGATACTGGAGCAAAAAAAATACTCAAGTAAAAGTAAAAGTATCACATGAAAAAATCAACTTAAGTAAAAGTATTAAAAGTACCCATTTAAAGAGTAAAAAGTAAAAGTATTTTACGCAGAGTTTGAGGTCTTATAAGGCTTCAATTGTAGTGACTTTGACAAAGATTTGTGCTGAATTTTGTTCAACAGAAACAATTGAATCAATACTTTTTTCTAGCTGTTTTTAATCTGTATATTTTCGTTTGCTCAAACTATGTACGTGTTAAAAATAAACCCTCAGGCTTTTCAGCAGGTCTCAAACTATAAGAAAAAATACTTTTACTTTTCAGTCCTGTTCAAAATGTAGTGAAGTAGAAAGTACAGATACCTGCTCCTAAATGTAGTAAAGTAAAAGTAAAAAATATTCACTTTACAATCTGAAATAACAGAAAGAAACAACAAAACCTCACTGAGGAGCTCATACGGTGTCCTCCGCGGTTCAAAACATTCTTTCTTCACGGCTTTGAGTTATTAGTGATGGGACTTTCGGCTCTTTTGCGTGATCCGAATCTTTTCGATCCGTGACTGGACCGTATCTTTTTATATTTACTTATATGACAGAAGCCAACGTGAGAACTCATTTTAATAACGAACTAATCACAGAGAGAAATCACCAAAACTCAGATGAAGATTAAAAAAAAACCAAAACCCTAACTGTTATTATGACGCCAAATGTGTTTTTTGTGCACAAAGCTCTCACTCGTGTCGCCTGCTCTCCTTCTGAGATGATTCTTGTGTTGGTTCAGTGTTAACCAGGATAAAAATGCATAAAACGAGACCCGGTTCCAGCCGTTCACGTTAAGGAATCGTTCAAAAGAGCCGACTCGTTCACATACGTCACTGTTTTAGATATGTTGTTAGCAATAATGTTTCACTAGCAAGTACCACAACCTCAGAAAATGGTGTCAGTATGAATGTATTAAGCATGAAAACGATGATTGTTACATCCAAAGGCCAAACTTAAGGTAACGCGACTTATCTTTATTTAATGCCACACTGTGAAACATTACAAAGCAATAACATGTCTGTGGAGACCAGCGGGTGTAGGACTCAGCACCAGAAAACACCCACCTCTGGAGCACCCTCTTCCTGACCTCCGCAGCTCCAACTCACTCCCGCGCTTCAAATCCAAACTCAAAACTCATCTGTTCCGACTGGCCTGTTCGCTCCACCAAACCACCAGCTGTTTTTAGAATAAATTGAACTTTGTGCTATATTAATGCTTTTGTATGTTGTATAAGGCGACCTTGAGTATCTAGGAAGGTACCTAGTAAATACAATGTTATTATTTTTACTATCCCCCATGAATATGATGTTAAAAGAGCCATGCGTTTGTTGTGATGGTTTATGGGCTTAAAAGCCGTACAGGAGAATTTTTACCTATGACACAACAAAACTGGCAAAATGAGAAGGGAGCATTTTTGAGCATTTTTGAGCATTTTTGAGCATTTTTGAGGGCTCAGAGAAGACGATTCTGAATTAATGAATTTGGCATAAATTAAGCAAAACTGCAATTTCAATTTTGTATAATATGTATTCTATAAAGTTCCTATATTACACAAAATAGATTCTTGTACCTTTAAGCCATGTTAGAATGTTGTTTCCTCCTCGAAACCAGACCTGGAATTGTATTTTGTTTCATTTAGTAACCCTGCATCATTAGTCTGTCTACATCTCCAAAGCTCAAAATGCTCTGTTCCACCTTGTGATGTCAGAAGCGGTAGTTGTATTTTGTTTCATTTAGTAACCCTGCATCATTAGTCTGTCTACATCTCCAAAGCTCAAAATGCTCTGTTCCACCTTGTGATGTCATGAAGCGGTAGTTTTCAAGTTAACAGCTACGTTTTACCTTTAGCTCAGTAGAGACTGGCAACTCCGGGGCTGAAATCATCCAAATGATTCTGGTGAAGGTGTGTGGAGTTTAAACAAAACAGTGGAGCACATGACATCACAAGGTGGAACAGAGTGATTTCAGTCTGAGAGAAGAACTCAGCCTAAATATGCAGGATCTGTGTGTTAAAAATGTGTGAATGAAACAAAAAAGAAAGGAAAAAAAATTGATAGAGATAATGTGTATGTTACAATTATCCAACTTACTACACGTTCAAGTATACTCCCTTATGTATTGAAAATTCACAGAAAATTCTATCACTTTTGGAACCTTATGAGAGAAATGATTGAGTTTTATTAAGAAATTTTCCTAAACCAACACATTTTAATAGAAAATAGCTTGCAGCTCTTAAATAATTGCCCAATTCTGCTGGAAAAATGCAGAACTGGCAACACTGCTGAGTTCAAAATGTGTCTTTTGTTTTATTTTTAAGAATTCAGGATGTTGAGTGGCAGTTGTTCTGGACTCTCCCCACAACAGCAGTGACCAACGCAGCCGTCGACCATCACTATCACTCAAATTATAGTTTTACATTACAACCACAGAAAATCAATAGTTACACATGATAAAACATCGTATTATCTTGTTCTGTAATTCAGGCGTGCAGCACTAAAATACTCGCCGTCGCCTCCATCTCGTCTGATTGGTGGTCCCCATGCAAAACCAATTACCCGCATAGGTTCATCCATGACAGAAGGTCGAGCTGAAAGGTCAATATCATCAGAGTTGACCATAATATCCCAGCATGCTCTCTGCCTTTTACGGCCCCGTTTCGCAGCCATCGTCATTAAACAGAGATTTGAACGGCACATTAGCTGACGTCCATTTAGATGTGTCCTGCAGCGAGTCGCCGATGCTGATAATCACTACTATGTGGATGCACCGTAGGGTCAGTCTATGGTGGATCTACTATAGGGTCAGGCTGAGTCTATGGGGGACACATGGGGGTATCGATCCGCCGGGGTACGGTTTATTCTCATTTTGATAATGTTTACATGGCTGATGATTTTATCCTGCGTCATAACTTATTGTTTATGGATCTGACCAAAATGTGACTTCACAGGTTCTAAGGTGTTGACAGAATCATTTGAAGACGCTGGAGTCTAAAAAAAAAAATACATCTACTAAATGTCATCGATATGTCAATGTTTAAACTTATCCCAGTACAGATATATTGTAAAATCTGTGCTGTGTGCTGTTATAAAGTGTTTCTATCTTTTTTGAACTAGGAAGTAACAGTCTTGTACTATTAGCATGCTAGTTGTTGTTAGCATTGCCATAAAGACAAAACTCTTGCTTGACCAGCCAGTCCCTTCATCTGTTTGAGTCCAGAAGGGTCTGGAATGGGACCATCAAGTGTGAAAATCACAGCTGCTCAGTTGGATCATGTGTCTCTCAGATGCAGAGGACGTCTCCTCTCAAAAAGTCTTGTATATTCAGAACTAAATATGTAACTTTTATCTCAGATAAATAACAGTGCTTCGATTGTTGATTCTGCAGAAATCTGCATTGTTTCTTAGTCGTCTGTGTTTTTTTTTTTTCTCCTGTTTTACATATAAGCCTCCATGTTTGTTTTGATACGAGCAGACCATGCATCTCTCTGATTGGCTACTGCACCTGTCAATCAAACTGAGGAGACAGGATACAGTCCCAGACTCACTCGTCTTTGTAAAGTTTTGTCAAAGTGTGTGGTTCTGGCTGGTCAAACTCTGCCATCATGGTCATTTGTGAAGCACTTATGAACTCATCACTGTGAATAATGAGGATGCTCTGGAATAGGACTAAAGCTTGGTTTATGTTTGACACCTTCGCGAGGTCTGCAAGGGTCCACACAGCCAGATTTTGTCATTTTTTTCAGACACACGACGTCCTCACGAACCCAAATTTTCGCATCAGCATTTTTAGAAAATCTGTAACTACAGGGACGATCTGCGCGGAAATGAGCAGGATTCGCTCGTAGTTTTGACGTCTACTGTCTGAGCCTCACGGGCCGCACGTGTCTGTTTGGCTCCGCACGTCTGACGGAATCTACATGAGGAAAGTATAATCCAAGCTTAATAGAGCGACAGCACATGGAAGTATGTGTTGGGCTCAACAGAATTGTTTTAGTTCTAATTTATGCTGCATCCAAACATTTTTGTTTGACTGCAGTTGCATTAATGATGCTGGTTTCAAGAACTTGCAACAAACTTTGAAAATAAAAAAGAAATAAAAATCTCAGTGTTTACATCTGATGTGACAGAGGAATGCCCACGCCAGTCCGTCCTGATGCTTTCACTAATGAGGTACATGGGCCGCCTCGGTTCAGACGTTTGTATTCTAAAGCAAGGCTTTAAATAAAAAAAATAATAATAAAAACATCAAAATGCAAGTGCAGCTCTCTCCCTCATGACCTTTACCATATCTTTTCTCACAAAGTCACGCTTAGTCCGGCTCAATTTCAACTTTTCAAATCAAGTTTCAAATGGGTTTTCTGGGCAAAATTGGCTATTACCGGAACGGGACTAATTGACTGATAGCTTTCGGTTTCACAATATTGAGTCTCTGTACCGAGAAATGATTTGTTTCGTCATTAAAAAGTTGAATCAAACTGACAGACATGTCTCATTTACCTATTTCTACAGATAACAAAGTCATTAGAGTTTGGAGACTGTAAAGGCACAGTATGGAGTGTTTCAGTTCAAATTTCACAAACAAGACCGATCTGTGTCCCCAGATACGAGATAAACCTGTTCAAAACAAACACAGTCAGAACAGTTGTAATGCTGATTTATTCTCAGGTGGTTTTCACACATGTTAGTGGCTCTGTGGAGCGCCCCCTGTGTGCACTAGGTTTAGTTCTGTTTACTTTACTTTTGGGTCGGTCTTGTTCACATAAACTGCGCGTCAATCACCGCAAACACCATGACTCACGTGAGAGTCCATCAGCTGATCAAAGAACTTATTTCTATGACAACACGCTTCAAATGAATATTAAGCAGACAGACCCAGGCTCACCTGCGCAGACAGACCCAGGCTCACCTGCGCAGACAGACCCAGGCTCACCTGCGCAGACAGAGGCAGGAGTTCTTGTAGTTCTCTTCCAATCAGAAAGCAGAATGCGCCTCAGTTGAGTCTGTCATTTGTGTTGCCAGTTTCAATGCTGAAATCCAGTTGGTTTAAACCGAAAGTGCCTCTGTCTGATCTGAATCCATTTACACACCGTCAAGAGAAAGGAAATAATGACAATATACTTCTGGGTGCGGCTTATCCGCGACAAAAACCCTTCGTTCTCACGGAGGTCGAGTGCATTTTTGTCTTTTGTATTTCCTTGATGAATGTCGTGGACATTTTGGATTTTTTAAATGTTGTGTCTTGTAAAAACTTGCAGTTTCTTGAAACTCAGCTCCCTCCCAAATGCACCTGCAGCCAGTCAGGAATCAGTGCTAGTGCAGGGAGTGAATACTGGAGGTTCTCAGCTTTCACATGAGGCCTGTCCATGTAATGAGAAAAACCAAAAACTTGTATGCGTCCTCTGTCTGCAGGATGAGGCGCTGGCAACTCAAGTCCATCTGTGAGAGTGCAGGATACACATCTCGCTGTAAACATTATGACCATAGTGTGTTATTTTAGTTTGTACAAAAAACATCTATCATAAATTTGATAGATGTAGATGCTGCTGAGACTCGTGTCTTCCAGATCTTCCCTCCTGG
>KN474100.1:0-12800 GCA_000787095.1 Periophthalmodon schlosseri | reverse complement strand
CTCAACCCTAAATGGCCAAAGGTATGTGTCATGTGTAAGGATGAGTACTAAGGATAATTCTAACGATTATTTTAGTAGTTGACCAGAAAGGAATGATTATTTTTTTGATTAATCAACTAGTCAAATGAGTAGGATACATTTTTAACCAAATAAAAGGTTAAATATGCTGACTGAAGGCCTCCAGATAGAGAATAATTATGAATACATTGTATGTATTCTGAAAATGTTTATTTTTTTACATTTTGATTTTACAATGCTGCTGACTTTGTGATAAAACATTGCTTTTATTTTGAGTCTAGTCCAGATAACAATTATGATTATCAAAATATGATTGTGATTATTTCAATAGTCGACTTGCCATGATTATTCCAATTAATTGTTGCAGAACTAAACACAATACCAATATTTTGCAGATTTGGCATTATTTTGCATTAAACTTTAATAATACAATATGGTTCTCACATTTTAACTTCACCGTGGCTGTTTTTGTGGTCAGTGATCAATACCATGTTTCTGGGGTCTTGTCTTTGATCTTGTCGGGGCCGTTTGGACTAACCTATAATAGATTTCACATTACTCAGCCTCATAGATCAGTAGAGGACCAATTTCTCTCGTGATAGAAATATATCGATTTTATGATTTAGCATGGAGAGATACTTTTGTCTCAGAGAAAGACTGATGATATTGTGGTAGAGTGAGACTGATGATATATCCCCCCTCCCTAACTCTTGTTTAGCGTAGACATATGAATGTATTTAAATGTTCATGTATATTTTAAAACATTTTATTATAAATTGCAAAGTATATTACTGTGTATGACATTTTGTGCAGGTTGTTGTACCCATTATTTGTGTTTATGTTTATTTAAAACAACCAAAACATTTGTGAAACATTCTAGTTTTACAGTATTGGTCAGTTTAATCGACCTTTTCTATCAACTTGTCCTATTTGATGTTGATTATTTTCAGTTGCCACTAGGGGCCAGTCTTGTCAAAGAGATTGTTGAATAAGGACTAGCACTAGCAAATGTCCATTGAAGTATTCTCCTGGTTTCAGAGATAACTGTACATTGCTTGATATTTTTTTGGCTTGTAAAACACATTTTTCATTTGAAGACCACAGAACCTCCACTTGCCAAATTTTATTAATCAATAAGAAAGAAATTTCAACTAAAGCCCCACACAAGATCATTATTGCATTGTATAACCCTGCAGTTTGAAGAATGCTATGAATTATTGTATCATTACATTCAAACTGCTTAGAAGAATCGATTAGTCACTTATAGCACTGGCCTGAGGGAAGGTAGAAGCCCGTTTGCTGTGACTGGATGTTGGATGAAGGGAACAGGGATTAAATCAGAGAAGTGTGCTGGCATTTAGATCCTGTGCAAGTCCATAATATCATCAATCATATGTCCTCTGACCACACTTCTGGATTGGCCTGTCAGACGGTGACAGCCATGGTTTTGCTGCCCCAAGCACCAGCGAGCAGCCCACCCTCTAAAGTCCAGCAGCCACACCGTACAGGAGCCCCTTGTCTCATCTGTCAGCTTTGCTCGCTGCATGTGCCAAAAACGCATTCTGTAAAAAGAAAGGAATCCTGCAGCATAATAACTCTGGACAGCTTTAGGCTTTTTGTACCTCACCTCTGATTGAATATAAAAAGCTTAAACAAGGACGAAATAGGGTGTCATTTAGGAGCCACACTGTGCAGAACATGCTGTGTGTCAGTTTGGTTTTAGTACATGATTTTACTTTGTTGAGTAAAAATGGATAGAACCAGAAATATGATATATTTTGTTTCGCCGTAATACATTTACCAGCTAAAAGAACTTTAATTCAAGATTTCTGCAGCTTTATCACAGTTCAAGGCAGCGAGTATCACATCCACCTATGGCTCGTGTGCCTATCTGTGCTCCATCTGTCTCTGTATAGCTGTATGGTATAGTGACATGTTAAACAAACAGATTTTCCTGCTATCAGTCCCAGCCTCTTGTGTGAGTGCTGTCAGGGGAGCACTCAAGGAACTGAAAGACAAGTGGCTCTGTAGTGCCACGGGGACAGGCTTCTATCATTTGCATATTCTCTGATTATATGTAATGATGGCTTCTATTTAGGGGATTCTGGCTCCTCAACTACCCTTCTGCAGGATGCTGCGTATTCTCAAAAAAATCATGCATGCATTAAGTAATTTCCTTAGCGTATGTACATTCATGCTATTTTCATTTTCGTGACACAAAACGAGGCATTTATGTCCCTCTGTGATGGCCTTGGTTTAAGTGTGAGAATGAATGTTTGCGGTGGAAAAGGTCAGTGTGTGGAGTTCTGTAAAGGGATGTTCATTACAGTGACAGTGGATCCTCTAATTGTGTATAAGGTCTGCATAAGGTCTGCATACAGACACAGTCATGTGGAGCATATGTTTTTTTTTTTTCTTTACTAATGGCACTAGCTATTTTCAGGTTGTATATAACATTGAGGTTTGTTCTAGTTTAATAGAAAGTACAAATGATGTGATTTAAATAGAAAACATGCACCATTCATTACACATGGATGCAATGATAAACATAATGTAGGTAAAATGTGTATCTTCTCTGGCATTGTTTATTTTGAAATTACTTTGTTGTTTTTGTTGTCTACTGGCTACTTGAATTCACAAAGTGAGTCATAATACAAAACAGTGCTCTGTCCTCTGGTACACTAAATAAACAGTTGTGTTTGCACATTAACAGAGGAGCATTTGTTAGTTTGCGTGACGTGTGCTTTGGGTTAAAATAAGGTCTTTTCACCAGTTTCCCTCTGGTTGCCCTCCACGGTTGTTTTCCGTCACTGCAGAGCTCACCATGGAGAGAACAGAGTCATGAACCACTAATAAGAGGGTTCCGATCTGCTCCTACCCAGCTGAGGCTTAAACTAATGAACAAATCAAATGAACGGCATGTAATTATAGGCCGCAGAGCGCGGGACGGACAGAGGGTTGGCGCTAGTGGGCACAGACGTGACATTATTTGTCTGGAAAATTTGTGGAGAGAGCAGAAGCTGTGATGTTCTGGCTCTTTTCATTAAGCACATACATACAGACCATGCTGGAGAGAAAGTGGCTAACCTCAGGTTAGGATGCATGATGTTCAGATAAAGCTTGAGAAATGAAAAACATAGCAATTCAAACACAATCTTTGTATATAACTACATGACATGTTACTATTTGAATCCCTAGTGCGGCCCTGTGCCTGGTGCATTGCTTAGTGAAATACTGGATGATGTCAGACACCAACTAAACTCTATGTTCCTTCCCCTACCTTTAATTCCTTATAATATAACATGACTGATTCTAAAAGCTCACCCAGGTCGCTGTGATGGTGGCCAAGTGGTTTTCCCTCTCTGCCACCCAGGCGCCCCACCAAATTACAGTCTCTGGTAAAATTTAATCGGTTTCCACAAAACGGACGTAAACATAGAAATGAACAAAATCAATCCATCATTCTGCAGCGGCCATAAATGCTTTTGTTCCTGCTGGTGATGTAATGCGAATGACCTCCTGGTCCTATGTCTCACTAGTATCTGGAGACAGGATGAGTCAGACTGCGGCTGATGTCACCCAGGTTTTAATTTGTCTGTGTACAGTGAACACACAAGTGATCATCATGCTAATAGGGAAAATCAAACTGTTTGCGAAATTGGGTCCAAGCATTGTTCGGTAAAAATCCCAACACTTGTTATGCCACTTTGCAGATAAGTAATTCAGAAATTAAATGCAGCCGTTTCCTGTCCCTGCAGAAATAAAGCTTGTCAAAGCGTAGGTAAACATCACAAACAAGAAACTTTCAGTCATGGTAAAGAATGCTGTGCTCTTAGAATAGGTTTTCCCTCTGGATACATCATTGATTACCAGCTTAATAGCTTTTTGCTTGCTATTACATCGGAAGAAATGTCAAAAGGCTGAGAGAAAGCTCCGCTCATTGGCATGCCCGTGGCATAAGCGTCTGCGGCTGATAGTGGATCAGCTTTGCAAGCTTGTCCAAATGAGGGAAACAATTGCTCCCTGCTCCCAGCACAAACCCTGCAGGTTATACATGACTTCTTTCTTTTGGACTCTTCTCCCTGTCAGCTTTATACACTGCAGGCCCCTCCCACATGGGACTAAGCACAGCTCAGGGCCTAAGACCTGGATGTCTCCAGAATTAGCACAGCCTGGCTCTGAGAGGGAGAGCCGTCCCAGTGGGGAAACAGGGTAGAGCAGGGAGCAGGCTGCAGAAGCCCATTAGTATACGCTGCATAAACATGGCAAGATGAATAGTAGCACTGTGGGTTTATTTAGCTCTTATCTTCTGTCCTATCCTTTCATCGTCACCCCTAAACTTCAGGTGAAAACTACACTCTCATTTTTCACTGTGGTCAGCTACAATGGCCATGTCCACAAAGATGCATTGACTGATCAGAAATAGTAACTCCAGTGTGTTGAACAAAGCCAGTTACTGCTCTTTTGACAGAGGTGCTAGGTGAGCCCTGCACCTCCCTGCTGGAAGTGATTTCACTTCAACTATTTATGATGTAACCTGCTTCTTCATATGAGTCATATGCCCTGGTTCTTCCCAGAAATAAGTTGGTAAATAGGCCACTAAAGTCTCTGGGTAGTTCTGTAGTGTCTAATAATAGTGAGCGATTTGGTCTTTTACTACAGCATAGTTATTGCTTAATATGTATATTGCTAATAAAATGTATTTAAAATAACAAAAGGAACACGCCTATAGAGCCAAACAACATCAATAATCAATTCTAACTATAATGTTTGCATGTTTAGGGTTAATTACATGAAAACATTTGTCCAATAATACTTTACATAAGTGCGTTTGTGTCTGATTCATTAGCAATCAGCTGATTTTTCTACACTGCTGCTCACTGGGAACTAGAATGTAATCAAGATTTAGTTTAAGTCTGACCTACTTTTTGGTGTGTGGAGAGCGTCATAGTGCAGTTTCTTTGTAATTACAAATTTAACCGACATGTCATCTATGATTAATGATAGATTATTCCTAATAAATAATGAACGTTTGGATATCACAGTGGAATGAGCCAAAAATTAACAATATTATGGCTGTAATAATCTCAGATTTTGTCTCTCGATAGCAGGAAGTCCCACTTAATATTCTGCTCCAGCTCAAAGAAAGATGGATCATGTTTTTTCAGAGTAAATGTGTTGGAGTGTAATGGCCTCCAGCCTAATTCATTCTTCTGAAGTGCTCCTTCCAGATCTCAGGGCTTGTTTTTGGGGAGCTAAATTACTCACTTGTGTCAGGTTATTACAATTAGCTGTTTGAATGTCGATGTTGTTGTGTCTTACCTGGATACTTCCACTGAATTCTTTCTCCCCATAATGAGTTTTACAGGGAGAAACACTGGCAACAGCAGCAGTGGCAGTGAAATGAGAATGCCTAGGGAGACGTATTAGCTGAAAAAACCTGAGCTCACAGTGCAGGTGGTTTATTTATGGACGTGTAGCTGACAAATGCCATCCCTGCTTATGGATATCACTGGTGCTTGACTGGAGGCTGAGCTGCTCCTCTTGTGCGTGTTAAATCGAACACTTATATTCACAAACACAACTTGAGCTGAGCAGACCTCAAACAAGAAATTAACAGAGATGACCAAAAATAGGCTTTGCTTCATCAGTTAGTGCCCAAATTATACTACTAAATACTGTATTTGTAATTTGAAATGTATTGTTTTTAATATGTTTTTGTGGAATCGATTTATAGTTCATGTGTTTATGTTTTTAAACTTTTCTTTGTTGTTGCTGCTATGTTTTAATTATGCAAAAAAGCAAGACTGCCACCACTGTTCAGATTGAGAGTCACAATAAAAATGGTTTACACATTTTAAAATACATTTGCATCCCTTTCTCAATTTTTGGGCTAATCTTTCATGGATAATTGTTTGTAGTTCATGAAATATTCTTTTCATTAAGCTTTGAATATTGTGCACCACCATATTGAATAATGTGTTTGCATCATTTCACGTATTCTAATTTACTCTTTGCTGATGCTGTCTAATTAGTGCAAGGAGCTCAACTGTAAATGATGCAAGTTTCTGAAAGATGATGAGGGGAAACAAACTGAGGAGAAACAATAGATTATTATTATGCTTTCTTCTTACAGCCTTTCAAAGCCCACTTAGCTCGTGACACATCCTTAACAAAATGTGCATGTGTGCATCTTAGGGTGATGTCAAGCCACTGATGAACTCAGAAACGCTTTTAAAATACTGGTCTTTTCTGGAATTTGTATCTTTACCAATCATCAAACCAGTGGCATTGGCAGCCCTTGCAGTTTGAACACAAGAAAAATATGTTGTTTTGGATGCTTAATTATCATCAGTTATCTGTATAGTCTTTGGCAAGCCTTATTGTATGCCCAAGCTTGGCCAGTTTTGTTAACAAACTGCTTTGCGTATACTGTGATGAATTATGTATGTACTGAGAATACATTTCTAATTACAAACACATAATTGTCTAATACATTGAATAGATTACACATAGTATTGGCGTGTTTATTTATAATGCCATCATCTTTCAGTTTTGTCCTTGTGTTTCATGCAGCAGGTTTGCTTACACCACAGAGCTTTATACTTTCCAAAATCATAGCTCATATCAAAACACAGGACCTGTTTACTGCATATACTACTAAATGTTGTTAATCCTTCAGTGCAAATATGTCTATTAGCCCTCCTCAATCTGGTATATGGCTATTGTGTTTTACAAAGGTGTGCATTACATCATGAAAAGCACCGTTTTTTCCTCATATCCAGGAATGGAATTGTTTTATTCATCACGTCCATACATAATTAAAGAGGGAATTGCAATCTTTTCGTTTGACATATTTATTAAAACGCTCCTGGTCAGTGGTGCATTGTATGTTTTGAAGTCAGTCTGACAGTATGAGCTGTTTTGGTGTCTTTTGTTTTAGTATAATGAATATGTAATGTTGTGCCATCCCCTGTGACTCGTGAGAGCTTCTATGGCCTAAATCCAAACACACATACTATAATAGCAGCATTCTTCTTTTGCAGCTACTGCATTAAGATCTTTGATCATAAATATTTAAAGAAGCACAAATTGCCTACAGTGTTTTCTGTAATAAAACATGGTTTATTTTGGCTTCTGAATATGATCACAGTCTTTTCTGATTCTTATTGTTTGGAAAAATATTACCAAACATGCTGTATAGCCTAGTACAAAGTAAATCTTGACACAATTGCAACTTGGTCATTGATAAATATGAACCATCAACAGTTTGTCAGCTATATCCTATCTTAAGAGAAGAGAAAATTGTTTATAGTCTCATAGATCATACTCTGATATTGGCTAAAATGCTCTTTTAATACATAGCACCAGTTTGAGTGCACTGCTGCTGCTCGACCCATATCCACTGCTGTGTAATGGTCAGTATGTGAACCATTATGGCTGAAAATGACTACCCTTGTTACGTGCATGTAGCCTGCAACACCTGTGTAAGGTTATTCTTTACACAGGCTGGTTTGACCTTTTACGGTTTCTGCTGAGATGCTTGTGCTGTTTTTTTTGTTTTTATACATGGTTTGTCCAACTGTGACTTTATTTCCAAAGCAATACATGGTTACACTCTGATAAAACTATTAGCTAATAGGTTATTTTCTGGCCAACATGAGATCAATACATTGGTTGATTAGATATTACACATTTTAATGCTCTTCAAACTTTGTACTAACGTTGTACCAATCCTGTTAGATATTTAATTAATAATTGTTTCTCAAGAGTGTATGATTCTTCATTTATTTCTTGTTTTGTCTTGCAGCTAGTGTTAGCTGCCTTTTGTTACTTCTATGTAGCTATATTTTACTCCATTCAACACACTGATAGCCCATTAAGTTACTGCACACAGCCTAATACACCTTTCTTGAGCAGTGTTTTGATCCATCATTGGGAGACAGTCCTTCAGTTTTCTATATAAAGTGGCTTTATTGGATATGGCAGACTAATAAAGATTCTCACTCTGGAGCGGAGGTGAGAGGTCAGGGCTGGTGATAAGGGCATCAATGAGAGGAGAGAGAGAAATGTTGTGTGTGTGTCTTTTAGGACCTGCCTCATATCCACAAAACCTCGAGGGAAACAGGGCCTTGGAATAAGAAAGACCCTGAAAAACCCCTGAAAAAGTCAAAGAGTTATTCGTGCTCTGCAAAGGTCATCAAATAATGTGCAGATGAGACAATATTAGAAATTTCACAGGAGTTATTTATTGAATGAATCTGCACTTGCATAAACTAACTGCTGTATGATGGAGCTAAGCATTTTATAGATGATCGAACTTGATTAGATGCATTCGATTTGCTCTACTGTTATGAAGCGCACAATTACTTGATCCAATAGAATACCCCAGTGCAGCACAAGCAATAATAGAGCCTCCTTTATTATATTTTGCATGGGGGTGTTTTGACAGCGATGAGAATATAGCAGGTTACTCTAATTGGGGTCATTCTGTGGCATTTTATTCTGGTCACTGGGAGTACTTCTTAAATTGCTCACACAATTATACATTAGGCACTGCATCTTTATATGTCTGCAGTGCACAAACCTCGATGCATCCCGCTCCAATTTAGCCAATTTACATGCTCTACTGAGATGGTACATTTTCGCTGCCCACTTTTCCCTTAGTTACCGCAGAAAATTGTCATACTCTTACAAAATTGGGACTTGGAACTGGTACAAAGATTACACTGATTATTTGTGGCACATTGCCGCAGAATGAAAAACAAACAAACAAACAACAAAAAAATATTTAATTCGCTATTTTAAGGTGTTTTAATGTCTATAATTCTTTGTTTCTTATAATTGAATAAGCAGATTTATTAAATAATACTAGTGTAGTCATAATCATATGAACTTCTTTGGTAAAGGGCTAAAGGTTGTGGGAATACTAGGATGTCAGTGGTCAGGAGTTTCAAAAGAGACATTAAAACATGCATGACTGAGAGAAGATAAATTGCAGTAGTTGAGATCTTTATCTATTATAATAATGGTCTGAGTCTCCTCCCTCTGCTCTGAGTGACACCAATCACTTCGTGCACTATTTATCACCGGGCGGTGGCACTCTGGTCACTAGGGGTCACCTCTGAGCAGATCTGTGTTAACCCAGCAAATGGAGGTCTGTATTTGCATAGACCTCAGTAGTGGAGCTGCAGCAGACCATCTGGGCGGAGCTTTTCTTATTGCACAAATGAGACCATTCATCAAAGCTTTGTTTGCCTGTGAGCACCTTCTCATGAACAATTAATGTGCTGCGGTGATTTTGGAGCCTGACTGGTGTTCTTTTATCTCAGCTCTTCTCCATGTTCCCCATGTTTCCACACTGTCATTGCACACAACTCCCTCGCATGGATTTTTAATTAGCGAGCAAGTATGTTTCTGTGAGGCATAAAGTATTCCCTTTCTACACTCAGATAACCAAGTTTGAATGCATTAGCTTTTAAGCCACCAGTGTTGATGCTAATGGTCTTTTTGGTGGGGTGAGCTTTATTGAGCCACATTTTTCATGTCTGATCAATATTTATTGGAGGATATTTACCTAAGCAATTAGTTTTAAGTGATTGGATGCTGAAGAGGTTATAGAGCCGGAGGCCACCTGGGAATAGGTCCCAAACACAAACCGGACAGGAGTTGTCAACATAAATCACCTGTCATTACTATTAGCAAACACCTTCATTAGGATGTGGCAAAGTATTATTCTGGGTCTTGACACAAAGAGTACACTGTTTACTGTCAGTGGTTAGGTACATGCACTGAACACTGCTTGTTTTACAGCTTAAATGTGTGTGTAATAGCTGTGGTGTATATCTGTTACTTTATTCGTATTTGTATCTCTAAAGCATGTAAAAGTAACTGGTGGCATTTGTGTCCACAGGGCTCCTGACACAACCTGTGAGGCTGAGTGATAATACACGCATTCAGAGACCTTGGGAATTGTGGCACATCTGTGCCTTTTCTTCTGTTAAACACTGTGTTTGCACATAGAGCTCTGTCATAAGCTTTTACAAACACCTAGAACTGCATCTCCACTGCACATCCTCTCAACCTGCCATAAGGACTGAAATATCACAGCTGAGGCCTCCAGTGCTTTCAGCCATTAGAGCTTCATCTGTGAAGTAACAGATACATAGTTTTAAGCTGCATGAAGAGACAATAAAGATGGGTTTAAAATCATAGAGTTGTTGTAAGAAAACAATTGATTTAAATGTCAGGGTGCATCGTCCCCTCCCCCGTTCAGCTTTTATTGGAAATTGTCACTGGGATTGTGTGTAGTGAGTGTTCCTGTGAGACTCAACCAAGCTTGGAGATCCTTACAGTGGGTTTGTCTGGGGGACTGAGCGAGGAGGGAGGAGGGCGGGGGACATAGTGGGAACATCAATAATTCACAGCGGTATTGCTAGGGAAACAGGATGTGAAGGTATAGGAGTTAGACCAATACGAATAACACATTTCTCCAAGCACTTTGCAAATGAGCCAGACTGAGCCTTTGACATATATTTTTGTAGCAATTCCCAGCCATATAACACTATCAGGCCCATAAAAATGCTTAATGATTGCATTGATTTCAAAGAAGCTGTTTTTTTTAGCTCGCGCCTCTCATGCAGAGAGTTTAATTTACTGGTGTATTGAGCCCTCTGATTTTATAAACCCTGTAGCTATACCATGAAGAGAATAGTATATGAGGCCCAAAAGAGCAAAGGGCTTTTCCCCAGGATTTCTTATTAAATTTTCAATCATTGCCTGTGGTGCACTGGCATTACCACCATAAAACACCTCTTTGCTGTGTAGTCGTCTGGGCAAAAATTACCTCTGCTCTGGAAATGTGAGTGTTTCCTCAGCATTGATTTCTTTTGGAATGGAAGTAAGAGAAATAGAGTTTAGCCTGTCAGGACACATTGCACACATTAGCCAGTGCTTTTGTAGCCGCCGTAGCGCAGGTGCTGAGTTGGCTCTTTGAAGCATTCCCACTTGTGTTTTTGGCTTCCCATCTTTGCTGCCAGGAGCGCATGTCTGCTATGGATACACACTTAATTTATGAATGCACAGATTGCAGGTGTAATGCTGGTTCCCCAGGCTTGGGTCAATTACAAAACCGCCAGCAGTTATTCATGGGGCAAGCATGATCAGATTAAGACTAATAAGCACGGCGATAGCCTTGTTTAATAAAAGTCCCCCTCACATAGATCTTGCATAAATGTTATTCCTATCAGTGTAGTGTAGCTTTATTATTTAGCGGCTTATTGTGGTGCTATCTACCCACTTTTACCTCTGATCCCCTCTCCCTGGTGACTCTCTCCTCATTTGGCCCTCCACAATTTTCTCATTAGTGATTAGGGCAGAGTTTCCATTTCCAAGCCATTGACTGTGCTGCTGGAATCTGAGAGCCCATTACATAGGTTGGTCCCACTAATTGTTTGCAGTTATAATGAAGTTCCTAACAATGGAGGAATGGTGCTTATCAGACGCATTAGGTCAAACGCATTCAAAGCAATGTGTGAATACAAGGTGCCCACTGATAGTCCTCATTCTCTTCATGTGTGTGTTGAGGCTTTCAAAAAACAAGAACACAGCACTTTGCTTTGACAGAAGAGGACAGATATGCGCTAATAAAAAGAAAACGGCTTTCAATTCATATACCTCCATCTCTCCAGCTTCAGTCACGCCGCGAGCCTTTATAGATCCATCTGTCACACTTTCAAAGGAAATCTGGCAATTATCGCTGCATCAACGTCACCCCCAAAAAAGCTCAATATGAAGCGCTTACTAAAACTAAACATAAACAACCCTGCATCTGCTGTCCTATTCATTTAATGGCTACTTCCTGTTATTGGTGATTTTGGAATAAGATCTGACTGATTTGTAAATTGAGTGCTGGTGCTAAAATTCCAAAGTGAGGCAGTTGACATTGTGCCCAAATGAAGTGGTCCAAGCTAAACTGCCATGGTAACTTTATACCAAAAAAGAAAATAAACGAGGGGGTATAACACTTCTATGGGGTATTAACTGCTAAAACACGTAACATATTTAGATCACCATGTTACCTCTCATTGTTTTGAAAGTGCTATATTTGTTTTTGATGCTCTGAGTCCTCCCTTGTGCTGAGTCCCTCCCCCTTCAGAGCGCTATCACGTTACATTGGATTTCACTAATGAAACTACTGAACACTGCATCAGGTTTGTGAAGTTGTAGTTGTATCTTATTGTATCATGGTTTTGTATATTGATGAAAAATTGCCGTGTGGGAGCATGAGTGATGTAGGCTTACGGGCTGAGCTTTGGACAGTATCACGCAGCTAACCGTAAGGAGGGTTCAAATAGTGCCCGAGAGAGATCACTAAATTACCCCAAACATGCATGGATGACATCTAAAACCTCTTCAGGCATGTTTTTGATGAAGGAACAACATTACAACATGGTACAAAGCTCCAAAAAAGTCGATTCTGCATAATACCACCCCTTTAAGAAGACATATTAGAGTATTTTTTCATTGTAAACCACAAAATTGATCTAAAACAACAATAATAGTTAGGTCCATTGACTTTCTGTTCAAAACTGTAAAACTGACTGCCTGCCTGCCTCTTCATAGTGGCAAACAGAAATGCTCTAAGCACTTAGGCCTCAATGCAATAATAGGAATGTTTTAGGTTTTACATGATACGTTCAAAGTCTTTTGTGTTGCATTTTCCCTATTTGCGACCACTGAAATTACCATTTCAGTAATTATTTTGTAGTAACAGTAATAAT
>KN474099.1:0-17981 GCA_000787095.1 Periophthalmodon schlosseri | reverse complement strand
AAGAGTGTTACAACAATACTGTTCTCTCAGTGCAGTACAAAAAAGTTTTGAAGTTGTACCTGCATCCACACTTTGACAGCACTCCTCCTCCCCTGACATCCATCTAGGTTTGCGAGCTGGGTGAACACATGTTGGCACCTGACTGGTGCTGGGAAATTCCAGAACACGGTTTAGTGGCAACCCATCATCAATGTAGGTGCAGGCAAATTGAGATCTAATACCCTTGTCTTTTACCTGAAAAACACTACAGTTAGGACAGGGACTTTGTTTCTCTAATCATGTTCAGAAAACAATCTTCAAGCTGACCTTAATAAAATTGGATAATTTAGTTGATAATACATTTTGTTAAATGGAATTGCAAAACTGGGTTCATATATTGGCTACATAACACACTTCTTAGTAAACCATGACTGAAAAGTGGGATTACATTTAATTCAATTAAACTAGTTAAAAGCCCAATGGCTCAAAAAGGAAAGTGCACCTATAAAAGTCATCTGCACTGAGGATGCACATTACTCCTGATTTGAAAGCATGCAACAGGTGCACTGCTTATGTGGACATTTAAAAATAATCCAATTGTCAATTTACAGAAATATGCAATAAAATATTACATTAAAAAAAAAACAATCAGAATTTTACTTGCAGTCTTTAAGATGACAGTTTGCCCATCAATATAGTTCTGACGCAAGAGCATAGTGAAACTATTGGAGATAGATTTATGGAGAAAGTCATTTAGCAGACAACAGGAAACAATAACCTTTCTAGTTTCCCTTGCCAGTCCAGGCAAGCGTCTGATATGGCATCTTCAAAGTGAAATTGATGCAGAAAGCTTCCGCTCACGAGTTCAGGAAATGGTGAGCTGCCCAGGGACCATTACAGCGCACTCAAACAGGAAGAGAGCCAGATTGTGGGGAGCTAAAATGACATCTGCTAAAGCACTTTTTGCAAACTGGGTTTGCATGTATGTTTAAAATAAGTTTTTTACTGTTGGTACACCTTGTTTTCCTCCCCCCTCCCCCCAATTGGCTTATGTTCAGTGTTCTATTCAAGTATAATGGTAACCTATGGATTAAAAAATCTGACCAGTCAGTCCAGACTTTACATACAGATATGAACAGTAAAAGCATTACTTAATGAGATATGCACATATGGGCATTCATATTGTGATGATTAGTGCAACAGAAGTACCTAAAAAAATGAGAGAACATATTCTATCTGCACCGCTTGGTTTTGTCCATATTGCATTTAGGATTTAGTCCAATTTTTATTTTATTCTTACTCTTTAAATGGAATTAGATCCTTGCAGTACTTTATTATGTTAGGTAAAATTATGTTATTAAAAGAAGAGGAAAAAGGAGGATGTTACCTTAGGTTTAAGCAGTTCCAGCCGGCTTTGGACCCTGTTTGTTAAGGAAACTGGAGAGCATCCCATGGACACTTCAGGAGATCTAATATGTAAACAACAGGAGAGATTTAGTTTACAACCAAGTTTCTGCAGTATTCTTGACACCAGTAAAGCCATGGCTATTGGCATAAAATACAGGAATAAATATTGAGTTTCTATGTGTTTGTGATCATATAGAGGTTTGTGATCATAATCATCTAAACATCATTACACATTTTGTCATGTACTACTTGAAATGATCAAAAATCAGAAAGACCCACCTGTATAATGTGAGCACACAGATACCCTCTTCTCCATTTAGTATAGGCTGATCCTCTGACAACAGGTCAGCTTTGTTTGGACAAGGAGTAATTAAGGCTTCTTCATCCAATAATGCCATGAGCAGCTTCACAGCGTCGCGCCCTCCTAATGCAGTAGCATGGTTGATCGCATATGCCTTTGGCTAGTTTTAAAAAAACAAACAAAAAAAAACACATAGAAACTCAAGTAACAGACAAAAAACAAGTGAGACAGCTGAAGTGTGACAAGCATAAAGACTAAAGATGTGAAGTTACCCTGGCAGGACTTATCCCTGTCATCCTTTCATTAGTTGTCAGTTTGTGACTCTGGTGCAACTGAAAGATTCTTTCCTTTAGATCTTTAGCAGTTTTGTCAGCTGCAGTGTACACAGGATCTCCACTGCTGCGTCCCTTCACAAAAAGTGCTCTGATGGCTGTCACAAGCCTAGTGCAGCACACACTAAAAATGTGATTACATGTTAGTTTTACAGTTAGCAAGTCAAGAATGTCTTACACATTACTAAATAATACACATAAAAAAGAAAATGCAGCACAACTGTTGGGACAATAAACTATTGGATCTACAATGCAAACGGTGTTTGAAAGTAATAACATAGAGCTGTTGTCAATTTGAAAATCAACAGAACCACTAGTTCTATAAATTACATGTGGTTGATGAGGTTCAAAGACTTTATAAAGCAAATATGGATAACATTGAACTGAAAATCCAGCATTTACAATTGAGTTTAAGTTTACCTTGGGTCTGGTACCTCGCCAAGTATTTCTTCCAAGTTGTCTATAACTTGTACAAAGTCAGACAGGCCTTTAATATGTTTTCTTAATGGATGGGATTCTGCCGGGGCATAGCCCTTTCCTCCGAGTTGAATGGCTCTCACAAATGATGTAACAGTCTAATCACCAAACAACATTAGTTACGGTTTTCAATTGCATTGTTGAGTCTATTCTCTAAAAATTTGTCTTGATAAATATTGTGTTGTGTAAAAAGTAAAAAGATGCCATTGTATTTCATATTATGCCCTGGATCCTGTGAGGTTCTTACCAGAAAAAGCGAGGTATAGTCATCACGAGCAGCATGTTTAATGCTTGTAAAGGCATCTCGGCCAAGACTGCGTTTTGGGACATCTAGAGTAAGTGCCATAGCCAGGTCATTCTTGGAATTCACCAGTAAACTCAGATATGAGCAGAAAACGCGTCTCACAGCGGTTTGGATCTGTTTACAAGAGTAAAAATATTTAAGTTGATTTTATTACACTTTGCAGCTTTTGCTAGTAAAATCTCCTATAGAAATTAAGTGGATTGGATTAGATCAAATGATCATTAGATGTACGACATCTTTGAGGCTGCGTACTTGTGGACTGCACCTCCTTGGTGTACTAGATGGCGTAGATGGAGCAGAAGTGTCCTCACTCTCAGCAGCTTTTGTGTTTCCAGACAAATACTCAAAAAGCTGGGTCTGAAAAGGAAAGAAAGAACAAATAAATCAATGACCAAACTGACAAACACACAACTGTCCTACTTACAGCATTCAAGGAAATCTCTGGATCAAAATCTAGTTTCAGTTCCTTGTACATTGAGTAAATATCCAACAGATCCACCGTGTTTGAGCACTTCAGGAAGGATTTATATTCTTCAAGAATAAGACTGTAACTTTCCAAAGCTACTGAGCATGATGGCGGCAAACCAAGTTTGTGTAAAATCAGGTGTTTCCAGGCCACTAGGATATCACTTAGGGTCACCATAAACTCTCCACATTGCTGTTATGAAGGGGGAAAATATCATCCAATTATCAGATTTAAAGTGAAGCTTTTCAGATATGCATGAGTTTGTTACCCTTTTATTAACTTCTGCCATAACGAGCTGGAGCACCATGAGCATGCCATCTGCCCCTTGAATGGTGGTCCTCTCAGACTGTTGGACTCTGCGGCATTCTCTCCTGAAAGTTTTCACCATCAGTCCGAGAAGTTCTTCTGGAGACTGCATTGTGCACTAGCAAACTACACCGTAATGTTAAAATAATTGCAGTAACACTTTGTTAAACACGCAAAGTTTATGAAGGAAAATATCAATGAAGTAAACAGGTGGGCAAACCGCTTCTGATAGTCGCCAAACCAAAACACGACGCGGCTGTTTGAATTTTTAAACACCCGTTGACGTTGGGGCCTATGAACAAAGCAACATGCAGCGGGAGCAGCGGGGCTGCCTTACATTTATTTAATGCTTTATTAGCATTTTAAAGTAAGTATATGAATTGTCATAGTAAGAATTTGTACGCTCAATATATGATAGTGTATAATAGCATTATTAATATGTACTATCTAACCTAGTACCTTGACCGCTTTGTTAAATATTCCCCTACACACAACTGCACAATGGTACGGTCTGGTAAGCCGCATGTCGTACCCGGAAGTAGGCTGAACAACTTCATATGCGCGCACCACTCAAACCGAGAGCAATAAAACTCATTATTGGCAGCATCAAGGAAATAAAGAATGGGTAATTAAGTCGACTGTTTCTAAGAATTAGAACATATTTTCTTTGCAAACTAGTGTCTAAATTCTAGACTCAATTTTATCGCTTGTCTTTCCATTATGGAAAAAGGCAACATTTTAGCCTACTACGTATTAATAATAAGTGTTATGTTATGGATATCTATACTTAATTTACTCATCCCCTCTTTACAGGTACAGTACACGAAGACAGTAGTCGTAGCCCCAGCTACACTGTACCATGTGATGACTATGTTAATGTTGTCGAATTCAACCCATTCCCTTCTGGGACCCCTGCATCCCTTTTAGCTTATGGTGGAAACCAATACGTTGTTATTGGAACTTGTCTCTTTCAGGTAAGGCCGTGTGTTTTAATATAAGCCATCATCAAATGTAACTTCTGTGGGGTGGGGGGTGTATTTTTCAGGAGGAGGATTTGGACATTGAAGGTGTTGAATTTACTGTTCTTCGAGCTTTTCATCATGAAGTGCGTGTTGATGCTCTTGCTTGGAGTCCAGAGTCTCACCTGGACAGAATTCCCCACATCAGGTGATAATTGTAAATTTTCACATGACAATTTTGATGAGCAGTAACTTGCTATGAGAATTGATGCCTTACACTTGTTATGCACTTTAAAGATTTGTCGAAGCCTCTCAAAGCGCTAGACTGTAGTCATTATTCATTCACTCCATACTTGGCGGTGGTAAGCTACTATTGTAGCCTCAGCTGTCTTGGGGCAGACTGACGTAAGCAAACCTGTCAATTTGCGCTATTGGCCTCTATCAACTATCAACCAGTCACACACACATCACTTTAATACTTGGCAAGGTGGGTGATGTGTCTTGCCTAAGGACACAACAACAGAACTAGACGCTGACACTAGATTACAAAGGTTTGGCTTTAAATATACACTCAGCCTGATTAGAGGGAAATATGGTTGGGCATTGTAAAGGTTTTAGACAGAGACATAAATGCCATGAGGAGTTGTGTGTTTTTTGGTTGCAATCAAGATCTGTCGTTTTCAGCACCCTATTTTTCACCGGGCACACTCATTACTATTTATATTTCTCTCTCTCTTCCAGCCTATTGACTATTCATCAAACTCTTTTCTTAGATTCTGCACTGCTGCAGCTGACAGAAGACTACGCCTATTGACTTCAGATCTTCAGGACAAGCATGAAGTCAAGGTAAAAAACAAATATATTTTAAGCACAGACAAAAACACTCCCTATCAGTGGGCATATAGAACCAAGAATGATTTGCAAATAATTTGTTATGGAAAATGTTTAAAATATTTTCTTTGCTATTCTGTAGACGATGGAAGGTCACACAAGCTACATTAACCATTTGGTGTTTGAGCCGACCGAGGGAAAACAAATTGCTTCTGTCAGTGACGACCACACTTGCAGGTTATATTGTATACTTTTTTCCTGGTCTCTCTCTAGGTATAATCTTTGATCTCTGTTCTCTTTAAGTGGTGCAGAAAGTCCTGACTGTGTTTTGCGCAAAAGAAACATGACCCTAAGCACAATACTCCACCATTTTAAGTTTTCCATTTTTTTAAAATATGGAAATCTTATTAGCATTTCATAGATGTTGTTTTCAAACATCCTAATAACAACATATAAATAAATCATGTGAATATTTGATGACAATCTGGGTTCTATGTTCCCATCATCTCTGCTCTTCTTCTTCTACTTTTTCTGTCTTTCCAGAGAAAACAGCAATGTGCTCCATCTGCTGAAAGATTTCAATTCTGTCATGTTGAGAAAATATGGGAGCAAGGGATAGATCAAGTTAACAGAAGCGGATCATGAGTCAGCCCACACAAACTGAGTCGCAGGACAAGCAGAGTAGACCGTTCCTCTGAATGGGAGGGAGGGAAAGTGTATATTCTTCATGTATATGATCTCAGGACCTCCTCATCACTGTTGAATTTGGCAGTGCTTTGCTTTGTCATCGATGTCCCCTGCAGATGTGGGAACTCTTCTAGTTGCCAACATGAAATTTGACCCTGAAGAGTGTAGGCAGGGAACCAGGTCCACTTCCTTAGAAGTGATTACCTTAAGCTAACATGATCTCGACAGCTTTAAGTAGCCGTCATGCAAATAGTTTGTTCTAACAACAGTCGCCACCTAGAGCTCTCAAGTGAGAACTGCGTGGTTCTCAACTCGAGGAAAGTGTGGTGGACTGAGTTTGTTGATGAAGGAGAACACACAACATATAGGCCAAACAGCTACATATAGTCAAAAGGCTGGCTAATGTAACTATGATAAAAGTGTTAAATCAAGTAAATGCATAAAACAATGGGAAAGTTAGATGCTTCCCTGCTGTACAGAAGGACAGTGTGTACTTCAATCCTGGCTGCCCTTTTAAGTGTCTGGGATTTGATCTCACTTTCTCTCCCTGCAGAGAGTCGCTTTTGATTATTTACACCATTCTGTATAATAAATCAGATCACACGGTGTTAGCAAAATTTCCTGTTTCCTGTGATTTTAGGAAATCCGTAAAACTGCTGCTTTGCTGTTTTCTCAATTAGATAAAGAAGTAAAAGTTTTCACATGTCCTTTTCAACTCTTTTTAGATGGAAGCACAGTGTGATTATATGATGTAGTCTTATGCAATTTCTCTGTTTTCTTTCCTCTGGGTGTGTTTCGTATCTCTTGGGTTTCACCTCGATCACTGAAGGTTATGTTTGTTTGGGAGCTGATGCTTGCCATTTGATGGGAAGAGTGGTTGACCACAGTTTAGCTATTGGTGGTGTAGCGTGCATCTGAGCGCTGCTTGATAGTGGTCTAATACAATAGGGTTTAGTCCTTGTTTTGCCAGTGTGGTCTGCCTTAACTTCCCTTAACCCAACTAGGAGATGGAGGTTCACACACTTTTTACGATGTTCAGTGCACAATATTTTTACATAGTTTACTTACATATATAATCTCATGTAATTATTGTGAAAAGGGCTGTCTTTCATTCTCAGAGACGCTTTTTACTGTTGTCTCTGTGATGACAGTGGTGATCCATTTTACCCCAAGCATCAGCATAAGAAATTAAATGCAAGAGCAGCTTGAGGGCATAACAATCAGATAATCCACCTCAACAAACTGCAGGTGTACACTGCGACTGTTCCTTTCTTACATAAATCTTTACTCTTTACACATACTAATATAGTAGATTATTCTGATATTTTAGATTATTCTGTTATTTTCTAACTCTTCTTTGCCGTGTGAATGTTACTTTAAAAAGATCATAGTGTAGATGAGGTATCCCTTAATCCATTTAGTTTATAATTAGCAAAGAATGATATTTTCCAACACTGATTACTGCAAGACAGATTAAAACTTTCCTCACATTTTTGAGCAGTTAATATCTCCAATCAATTGTAATTTGATTTTTGTGTTCAGGGTGTGGGACCTAGATGGAAATGAGAGTGCAACACTCAGGCTTCGCTCTCCAGGCATTAGTGTGTGCTGGCATCCTGAAGAAGTATTTAAAGTATGAAAAAGTGTGGTTTAACAGTCTTCTAAATGCATTTTATTGCAGCCTTAAACATGCTTACCGTGTGTTGTATTTTTCAGTTAATGGTGGCAGAAAAGAAGGGCACAATACGTTTCTATGATTTGGTTACCCAGCAGGCCATTCTGTCACTGGATTGTGGCCAGGCACCACTAATGTCAGCTGATTGGTGCCTTACCAACACCATTAAAGTTGGAGCTGTGGCTGGAAATGACTGGCTCATCTGGGATATAGCTCGCTCCAGGTCAGCAACACGTCATGTGCAAGCAAAACTTTTCAAGGCTATTCTGTGTTAAATCTTTCTTAATTTTGCAGTTATCCAAATGAGAAAAGGCCTGCCCATATAGATAAAGCACATCTATTCAAGTAAGATATTTCTTTTCCATCTTAGTCAGTCATAATGTGACTACAATGCATACAAAGTGAATTATCAAATGTTAATTCTGATTTATTGTTTCTGCGGTATACTGTAGGTGGTCACGAGCAAATGAAAATCTTTTTGCAACCACTGGATGTCCTGGAAAGATCAGTAGTCAGCTGCTTCTCCATCACCTGGGACATCCACAGGTTTGACATTTTTATCTATGTTTTCCCCTCCTTTCAAAGTCGAGCCTCAAGTCACGTATTTCTGTCTTTTAGCCTGTAATGATTGGATCAGCAGCAGTTGGATCAGGTCTCAGCTGGCACCGCACTCTCCCACTCTGTGTGATTGGTGGGGACAGGAAGCTTTGCTTTTGGATGACTGAAATGTAACTATCCCCTTAAAACTGTTTGTGGTGTATAGCTTTTTACATTATTGCTTTATATAATAAAGTATTTTTCAACATTGTACTATTTATTATTTATTATAGTTTACTGTATTTTAGGTAAGTATATTTTCCTCAGACAGTGGCTAAATTTATATGCACACCAAAATCTTACCATGTGCTCAATGCAACTCAAACAATAGAAAATATGTTTACTAGTTTTATGACAGGACTCACTCTAGTGGTTTTATGAAGTAACTGCATCCCCAGGTCTTTACATCTTTTTACTTATTGGGACATTCGGCAGTTAAAATAAAAGTTCATCAATGTGACCTTACCTGGTGGAAATTATTCTTCTGAATCATGACAAAATATATCTGATTAAGTACTAAGTGTGTATAACTAAGTGCAAATTCAAATGTTAAACAGACTGAATGAGCAAATGCATTTGTTCCTTTCAGTTCACTATGGATTTTAACCTGTGTCAAATTCTACTATAAATATGTAGTTTACAGATTATACATGGAAAAATACTACAGCACCACTCTTATTGACCCGTACACATCATCAACTTTGGTCCTGGCTTCACTGTCCTCACCTTTTTTCTCAGTTTGTGAACAGACCCATGCCTAATTTAACTTGAACTGAGCTACATCAAAATGAAAGATTTTCAGCAGTGCGTAATCTCAGTCGTTGTTAATACCATAAGACCTGCCAATGTGGGTATGATTTCACTTCTTGAGAAGGGAAAGAAATAACATCTGAGAGTCTGACGTGCATTATCACCATTGTTGAGATCAAACAGTGGAAACTGGTCAAAACCTCAGACCAGATTCTGGAAATGAACAGCAAAATCAACAAATGCAGAAGAGCATCTGTCAGCAGCACAGCCCTGTAGACCGTGCTGTGGTGGGCTTTGAGGTCCCAGTGACCTGGCCCTGTACGTGCTCAGCCTCAGTGTGGTTTTTGGCCTTTACTGAAACAGAGAACATGATACAGAAATCATTTGTAATTATGTTCTTCCCTTTTCTTATTAATACATGAAGATGAATGGTTTCTACGAATTCCCCAAAAGAAAATAGTTAGTTTGGAGTTAACAGTGAGAGACTGGCATGTAAGCCATGCATTGTGGTTTGTCCCTGTAGCTTCTGGTGGCCTAGTATAAAACATGAATTTAGGGATTGTTGTTTGTCAAACGTGAAAACCTTGCGTCTTGTTGAAAAATATATTTATTCTCTTACACAGTCTTCACAAGGCTTGAGAACACTACACAATTTATCCACAATACTTGTTCATTTTAACATATATAACAATCATCTGCAGGGTTTTTTAAATGTGATGCAGGCTCACAAGCTGAGCTTTTCCAATGCACTCTGTAGAGTCTTAAGGTCTTCTCTCATTTGGCTCAGGGCAGTCTTGATCTTATTGGGCTGGTCCAAGATTTCCACTCGGCATGTAAATGGATCATAACACACAGCAAACGGACGCTTGATGTCGGCAGCATAGCGCCTGGGATAAAAGAACAAGTAAACACAACCAATTAAAAAAATTTACCTATGCATCAACTAAGTTTATGATAAATATTAGGTCAAATTTAATTTGTGTTTGCCCCATAGATTATTACATACTTTAAATTGTGATAGTTTGAGTTAATTGTGCACAAAATGATACACTTACCTCATTTTAATTTTAGCATCTTCAAAGCTCTCAGACACATAATAAACTGGTTGATATGTCTGGTCCTGGTATGGCTGCACAGCAGTTTCCTCTGGATTAAATGTCTTATATTCTGGCTCATTGGATAAGGCATACTGCATAGAAATGATCATGTTATTGGAAATGACCATACAAATAATCTAGAACAATCTCATTTCAAAAGACACTTACAACTAATTCTCCATAAGAGGAAAGTAGTCCTGCTCCATACGCTTTTACAGTTCCATTTTGTTTACACAGTCCAAACTCCACAGTAAACCAGTACAACTATAGAGGTAAAAGACATAATTGGGCTTTGCCAAAGATCACTAACTACAACTGCCACTAGATGGAGCAAGAGATGCGTATAGTGCGATCTGAAGGACAACTCATTTACAAGGATTTTACGGTGAGCTGCAATTAAGCCATTTCTGTCCAAATTATATTAAACTCACTGTGGATAGCTTCTCAATTTCTTCATCTGATGCTCCAAGTGAGGCCAGTCCAATTTCCTGGGGGAACACATGGCTGATAAAACATGATATTCTTTAACATTAAAATATATATTTATGTTTCATGTTTTAAAACATATTTTATACTTTTTTAAAATAAAATGTTTATTATTTTTATTTTAATTACTTTTTTATTACTTGTTCTATGTACAGGCCTACCTGTGAGAACTGTGCAAACTCTTTATCAGCCAGCATGGGAATATGACCGAGCAGTTCATGACAGCAATCTCTGTAAAGTAAAGCAGAACTGTAAATTGTAAAATAATAATTTAAAAACAGCAGGATAACACATAAGCCTTATGGGACTCACGGCTCAGGCGAGTGCATGGGCGCAGAAGAGTGGCGAATGTATTGAGTGCACTGAAACACCCTGAAAGCCAAACTGGCGAGAAAGTCTCTGGCTGATAAAAGGCCCGCGACTGGGCGCAGCTGGAAACCCGTCCTTTCTAACAAGACACACGGACTGGTAATTAATGTCTGGTAATTAATGTCCTCTCTTTATTAGTTTCATTAGTAAACCTGAAGTTACCTTTCAGAAAGGCAGAGATGTCTCTGAGCTGAGGGATGCGCTCCTCGCTGTAGCCACACTCTGCCTCCAGTTGCTGGAGGCCGTCTAGAAACTGGCGACAGGCCAGACTTGGATAAACACTGCGAAGCTTCAGGTAAACCTCTCTCCTTAAGGCACAAGGATAACAGACATTGCAACATTTTAACTGTACTGTTCCTTAATATATTAGAGACAAAGTCCTTACCATGTGGCTACTTCCTCTGCTGTGTACTCCACTGTAGGTAATGGGTCCTCCCTGATGACAACAGGACATGAACGATTGCATGACAGCAGACAGGTATTGTACTTCTAAAATATTTCTAAAATAGACTTACTGTTTATACCCAAAGGCCAGTTCAGAGATATATGCACGTCTTTTCCTGTACTCTGGATCATTGTATCCCTGAAAAATATGGAATCCAAATTAGGCCTAATACAGGATTTTGTTTTTTTACCTACAGAAAATATATGCCTTCCTATAAAAAGCAAAGAGAAAGGTTAAAAACTTACAGGGTGCTCGCAGTCCATTTCAGGATCAAATTTGGTAATTAAAATGTTACATCTGTCCAGATCTTTAATTTGTTTGGGAAACCAGGGAACTACAGCAATGGCAAAGTAAAAAAAAATATGTTTGTCATAATGAGCTTGATTTGAAAATAATCCATGTTGTAAAGCAGTAGGCTACTAACCCTTTTCTTCTGGGATTGTGCGCACGTCATCTGCCACTTTCTTCAGTGAGTTTATGAACACTTCCAGGTCCGAGCTATGGACCTCACATTTCATAAAAAATTCTAGATCTGAGCTGCTGTTCTTTACTTTCCTCCCAGGTCGACTTTCAATATGAAGAAGTTTAGCCTCAAATGTCTGCAAATTCCACAACAGAAATGATAAACACTTTTACTTCCCTTAACAACACAGAACTAACTTCAACACAAAATAGTATCTGTTGAGATTTATTTAGCCAAAATGTGATTTAGTCAGCCATACATATTAGTAACTTACTTCAAATATCTTTCCAGTTTTGAAGAAGCCTGCGTTTTTCTCATTGCTGAGGGTGAAGAGGATGTTGAGAGGGACCCTGCCATGTTTCTCCTCAAACACAAAGTTGTCTCCGAGCCTGGAGGGTCCCGGAGAGGAGGAGGTGCTGCTGCTCCGGTCTCGGCGAGCATCTTCGATTAGACTCTGCTTCCTTCCACTGAAGGGCACAGCCGGCAGCCCCTCTGTCTTCATGTGTGAACTCAGACTTACACCTCAACTGACACTCACGGAGCAGCACGGTGAGCTGTTAAATACCCCCTTATCCAAGGACGCTATGGAAATGAGCTGCGCAATTGTAGTGTTTGATTTTTCTGGACTTCTGCGTCACAGAAAGGCTACAGCTTTTGGTGATAAAATAGGGCTGTTATTGAGCAATAGATAGAGGTTTAAAATAGCCCACCTGAATTTACATAAATATGGGCTTACTGCTCACCACATGGTAAATTTGACATTACATGTTGATGTCCAATTTTTGAAAAAGAAGCATTATAAAGAACAGTAATTTAGGGCTGATTTGTTTTTGTATAGTAGTACTAGCCAGCTATTATTTTTTCAATTAGTCTAATAGTCAAACGATTATTTCAGTTGTAATTCTGAGATTGTGTAAATACATTTTTAACCAAATAAAAGTTAAATCATGGTGACTGAAGGTGTTGGTGATTAAAGAATAGTGTATTACTGATGAAAATTTGAAATTGCTTATTTTATCTAAGACATTTAGATTTAGTAATGCAGTTGTCTTTGTTAAAAGTGTGATTGTGTTTTAGAGTCCAGTAACAATTATTTTAAAGGTCAACTAATCACGATTATTTCAATTCAATGTTGCAGCCCTACTGTAATTCCTAAAAGTGTTCAAATTACATCAATCTGCAATTTATTATATATTGATTGTATCAAATATTCATTCTACCTTTAATTTTTAAGATGATGTATTTTATATTGTTGAAGTCCTTTGATGACACTGAAGAAAAAACAAACAAGACAAGCAGTTTACAACAAAACAGTACATGCATAATCTTTATTGAGTCAAGCACTTGAACTATGATATAAATGCTCGTGTGACATCGGAAATTGTACATTTGTATAGAGCAAAATTGTAATTTCACAAGTCTTCATATATATATATAAAAAAAAAAAAAACATCAGTAACTCATAGACTGTATAATATTGTTACAAACATACATCAGGCAATTGTTATCTACTATACTGCTATGATTTAGGGAGAGTGTTACACAAGTTGTAGTAGTAGAAGAAGTAGTAGTAGTAGTAGTAGAAGAAGTAGTAGTAGTAGAAGAAGTAGTAATATAGTGATGGTTATATATAACAGAAGAAAGATATTTGGTTGTATCAATAACAGCAAGAGGCAGCAGCAAAGTAAATGTTAAGTAATATTTATCCACTAATTACTCCAGTTTTCTCATGGCTTCACACAGTTTGCTCAGCTCACCTGAAATACAAGAGGAAATGATGTAAATATTTAAAGGTACACTAAATAACTTTTCTTGTGTAAGATCTGCCACCGACTGGTCTCCATGTTATTGGTTCGCCTGGAATGTTCCACAGTATGGCATTAAAAGTATCTGTCTTGCAGACAAGCAGTTAACACTGCATCAGGCCAAGTTATGAGTCACATCTGTGGAGAGGCAACCCTGCTCATGTTTTTTTTTTTAGCAGTAAAAACGGTTGTTGCTGAATAAATGCATTTAATGCTATACTGTGAAATATTCCAGAAAAAGCAATAACATCTCAATGGAGACAATAAAGTGGCTTCCTTATCAGAAAAGTTACATAGTGCAGCTTTAAGAGTTAATGGTTTCATTGTGCCTTGAATACAGCTGTAATATAGCACTTACCATTGATGGTCTCTGCCAGGTTCCTGAGCTGCAGCGTGTTATCCAGTACTTCCACACTCTGGGTGTATGGATTGTAGCGAACAGTGAATGGCCTGGGAATTGTGCTTGCAAATCTCCTATAGAAAGACCAATTCAGTTTTAACTTTATAAAACAAAACCTGAATTGTTCTGTTTAAGAATACTGTGATATTACCTGACTTTCTCCTTGGCATCGTCAAAGCTTTCAGCAATGAAGTACACTGGTTGATACTCTGTTATGGGGTATTTCTGGAGACATGTCTTTTCCGGTTCAAATGGCATCAGTTGTGGCTTGTCCGTCAGGCAGTACTATATCGAAACACATTACACAAACGTTGTTTTTGTGTCACTGGCAAAACAGGAAGTATGGGATGATTCAGAGGCTTGGTGAGGTTTTTGTGACCAGATAGACTGCACATCCTCTTGACACAGACTGATGTAAGTGTGACCCTAAGACTTTCCTCCACCCCGCTGAGTTCCCTATTAAGGTCGGTCCCCCAGTGACACAATAAACCTGAGTGGACCACTGACCCACTGTCCCAATCTACGTTGTAAAACAGGATGACCTCTCTTTCTTTTTTTTATTTTATTACTATTTATTTTATATATTCTTTAATTGATTTTCTTTACCTGCAGCTCTCCAAATGATGAAAGCAAACCAGCCCCAAAGGCTTTGATCTCAGAGCCTTGCTTGCACAGCCCAAACTCCACAGTGAACCAGTATACCTAAAAATATGCACAAGGTAAGTTGAAATTTATCTTAAACTATTTTGCCATTTATTAATTACGAGTTTGGTATTACCACTTTTTAATATAGTATTTAATGTAACACAGCACACGTATACCAAAAAATGCATACAAATCTAAAATGGTTCTTACAGTTGCAAGTTTCTCAATGAACTCATCAGGGGCACCAAGGGATGCTAGTCCAATCTCCTGTATTGGAAGAGTAATTGAAGAAAATATATTTGGGTTGATTTTGTTTTTGTAATTGACTAGTAAGAGACAGAATACCTGTGAGAACTGAGCAAACCCTGGGTCAGCAAACAGAGGAACATGTCCAAGAAGCTCATGACAGATATCTCTATAACAAAATGTGATAGAAGTGAACTTGTAAGAAATATGAAAATAGCTTTTTGAATAGTCTAATTAACCCAATACTAACGGTTCAGGGGTATATGTTGGTTTGGAGCCATGACGAATGTATTGTGTCGAATGGAAAACTCGGAAGGCAAGGCCTGCCAGAAAGTCCCTGGATGACAACAATCCTGCTACAGGACGAAGCTGGAACCCTGTGCATGCTGCAGATGATGGATACATTATTCAGAATATGGTTCACTAAAACTTAAATTTTAAGAACTGAGATAAACAGTCACAAATTTAACTTTGTAAACATGTGTTTTGCTTTTTTTTTAAAGGCTAACTTACATTGCAGGAAGCGGGACACATCCTCCAGCTGAGGGATGTTGTCCTGCCTGTAGCCACAATATTTTTCCAAAAGTGGAAAGACCCGGTTGTGCTCCCGACAGGCATGGGTCGGGTACAGAGACTTGAGCTCCTTAAACACAGTGCCCCATGTGACCTTCTCCTCCTCTGTGTACTCCACTCGGGGTATGGGCTGTCCACTAGAAGATCAAGATGAAGAAGTTACGTCTAGCTCTTGTGGTTGAAATTTCTGTATTTCTCCATCTACATCAAAGGATACTTTTGACACTCTTTGATTTGTGTTACTGACACAGGAATGTGAATACATTTGTACCTGTCCTGTTTGCATATATATTGTTTGACTTCACATTTGGTGTTAAATCAGTCTGGCATGTACCTTAATGTTAATTAGAGGTGTGACCCCTATGAGCTACTAGGGGTCACACCTCTGATTAACATTAATCTAGCCAAATGGTCAGCTAGACAAAAGCTTTGGGAGGGGTTGTGCCATATAGAGTATATAAGCTTTATAAAACCACAGCTCTGGGCTCGAAGCTAGAAAACACTTTTTACAAATGAATTCCACAACACTCTTTAATAGACTATGGGATTTATGTGAATTGGTTCAACAAGTCCAATTTTAGCATTTAGCTTATAGTAATAGATGGAGTAAATATAATTACTGTCTATAGTTGTAGGCAATATCTGCAAACTCCTTTCTGCGAGCTCTGTACACTGGATCTGTGAAGCCCTAGGAAAACACAAACACAAAGAAAAGCCATGTTAGGAAAGCATATTTTTGAGTGGAAATCATTTGCTAGTGCTGGGCCCTGTGGCCTTTGACAGCATTATGGCCTCTGTCTCCAATAGAAGTCTGTAAAATGCATATTCAAATTAAGCCTTTGTAGGGTGTTTTTCAGTTTGCACTGAATACATTTTGCTTTAATGATGGTGGTAAAAGAGCGCAATTATCTATAATTATAGGGGCTCAATTAAAGCAATGACAATTTGTGATTCTACGTAGTTTCCATTAGAATAGATGGCATAGTGCGTCCTCTTTGCAGCCTGGTCTTTCATAAGATGTGCGGGTGTGAGTGGGTCTGTTAACAAACACACGCAGGATGTGGCGATAAAAGAGCATGATCAACAATGAGTCAGTTCTTACTGGGTGATCCGCATCAAGCTCCGAGCCATAGCTCAGGATCTGGTTGGCAAAGCGGTCAAGGTCCTGGATGTCATTGGGGAACCATGGCACTGTGGAAGAAAAACACACTTAATCACAGTAGTAGGGTGGTCAAAAGAATCAGTACATATACTAATGATACTAAAGCCAGGATTGAGACTAGATACTCATTTGAAGTATCAATAGGGGAAAATTACATAAATACCTTCTAAAATGACCCTATCAATATATATTACCACATCATGATGTTTAAGAAGCGACTATTATTACGTTTCTTAGAAAAGTGCTTTTATTGTTGTGCTATATAAATCCTTATTATCAAAATCAAGGTGGAAAATGTAGTAATATCACGACACAGTACACCTCTTAGCAAGCTTAAGTTTACAGTATATAAGAAGCAAAATTTTAAGATAGCTGTTTGTTATTTGTGACACCGTAGTTGAGCCTGTGTTTTGACCTATAGCAAAATACGGCATTTTGAAAGCAAAAGGAACATTATCTTGTTTAAGTTCTGGAGAGTTAACCGAACAGTGCTTATTGGTCATCTGTTTTTTCATACAAGCTTATTATGCTCAAAACTGAGAGGCCCCATCATTAATCTACATTTATGGCGTGTGGTCCAGCCTCAGGCCCAAACAAATGTGTGCCAGGCTCCTCTGTAAACAGACAGTCCCCCAAAACAGGGCATAAATATCCCCTCATCCACTTGACCCTGACCCCTCGATCACACTCAAGTCCTTGGTGGCCTTATCATTCTCTGTTCACTGTGACTTTGGATTACTCTCTGGCCCGGCGTCAGTCTGCGGCCAAAATACAAAGCTGCTTTGTTCATTACAGCCCCAAAGGCCTCTGAAGCAAACTCAGTGTAATTCTGGAAACAACTAATAACAAGGCCTAGATGTCATTTATGTGCTGGGGCAAAAATCAAATTGTGATGTGATCCCTGTGACAATGCACTGTTTTGGTGAAATTGTCATATCGTGATTCAGTTCAGACACTTTTCTTCTACTCCTTTTGGTCAGCCTCTATCATGCTTTTAAGTGAGTGACAGGTGCATTTAACCAATCACAGTGAAGTGTGATATCTCAGAAGCAGTATATAACTTTAGTTACTTCTTAATAACGGATATAAAGATACTAACTGCTTGAATCGCAATGAAATTGCATTTTTGATCTTGGTTCTAGAAAATTGTGATATGATTTTTCTTTTCTTTTGTTTTTTTTTGTTATATATTTTATATATATTATATATTATATATTAT
>JACM01060527.1:0-22857 GCA_000787095.1 Periophthalmodon schlosseri | reverse complement strand
CCAAAGTTTAGATTGTGATCTATTGATGTTTAGATGTTTGGCACAGCCCTCCCTGGACGTCTGAGGGATTACAAAGATATGGGGACATAGTAATATAAAAGAAAGTCCTATGCTTTACCTGTGAAAATGACATTCCACTGTCTAAATCAAGAGTGTTATTTATTATCATCATGTCATTAATATTGAGTATCAAGCCTATTCCTTGGTATGGAGAAATTTCGTGACAACACTAACAGCCTATGACTGCAGCCTTAGTTTTCACACGTTAGTGCACTCTGTGGACCAACCCCAGGGCGCACTAGATGTAGTTCTGTTTACTTTACTTTGGGTCAGCCTCGTTCATATACACTGCACATCACGGACTGCGGCCTTCGCGATTTGCCAGTTGATTTGATTGTGATTAATCTTGCAGCCTTGACACATTACACGCTGTCTGTAAAGTAACTCTTTAGACTGTTCTACCTCCTCTGGAAGCGAACAGGGATATTGGCTCTCCTTGTGGTGTGGTCTCTGGTGTATATGGGCCTGTAATGCTGATCGATGGCCTGTGCTTAGCTCTGTAATCATGCACATGCACTCTAATTCAGTTTGTGCACCCAAAGGTGGCTCTTCTCCCGTCCTCATAACGAACACCCTGCGCTTTGATTTGTCGGTTTGTTCCATTAGCCCAGCTCTGCGGTCGCTGCATCTCCTAGCTTCATTTACCTACAGCGCCGAGCAGAGTGAGGGAAAGTACAAGTCTATACGCCTCTTTAACAAGGGAAATGTGGTTCCAATGCATGTGGTAAAGATAAGGTCAAAGTGTGTCATATGGATAGTGTCAAAAGGCCTGGAGCCAATTATTTTTCCATGTACATGAGCAAAAGGTGAATAATGAGGATGCTCAGAATGCGTGAGGTAAATGAGGAATAACTTTGGACCACTGCAAATGGTTTAAAATGAACTAGTTCTGTTTTTCATGCTTTTAAGACAGTAAAAATCAGGTTTTGTTTAAGATTAAGCATGAGCCTATTTTCTTACCTATGTTAAATGTTGTTTCCTCGTCACAAACATTCATTCACACTTTTAATACAGAAATATTTAGGCTGCGTGCTTCTCTCAAATTGAAAACACTCCGTTCCACCTTGTGATGTCATGTCGTAATACAGGAAGTGCTCCACTGTGTTTTTAAACTCCTAAACACCTTCACTAGAAACATTTAGCCAATTTCAGCCCTAGGATTTCCCATCGCTACGAAACAAAAGGTAACAAGTAGCTGTTAACGTGAAAACTACCACTCATGACATCAAGCTGTTAACGTGAAAACTACCACTTCATGACATCACAAGGTGGAACAGAGCATTTTGAGGTTAAAGAGTTACTCAAACATGTGTGAATGAAACAAAACACAACTCCAGGTATGTTTTTGAGGAGGTAACATTATAACATGGCTTAAGGCTCACAAGAGTCAATTGTGCATTATATAGGACCTTTAATAGATTTCTTGACAAAAAAATCATTTATTACTGGTTCATATGGGTTAGGAAAAGTTATTCTGTCAAATAATAAACTTTTCCTAGCCCATATAAACCAGTCAAAGTCTGCTGCCAGAATGAGCCTTTCATAGGTAACAGTGATTGTCTCTATAAGCTATAAGTCTGATTTAAATGAAGATTGACTGTACACGTGTGTGGAGACAGCCTCTTTATTAGGCTGTTAATTTAAAAAAAAAATCTTTTATGTTGTGTATTGTCATTGTAGAATATTGGCTGTGGCTGTGGCTAGATATTGTAAAAATTATAGTGAAAACAGTAATTACTCAGGGACTGGAAATAAATAGCACTTAAGTGTTTTAATCCAGAGTAATCAGCTTTTTCCTCATTTATTTCTGTGTTTTAGGTGTGTCCATCGTCCCAGCAGCATCGTTAACAGACCAGACAAAATCACAAGAATTGAAAATATTGGAAGTAAAAGTGGACTTTCAAAATGAGGAAAGGAAGGAGTTGACCAAAGACAATGATTTCTTAAAAGAATAACTAGCAGCAGGTAATTGTCTTGTACTGGAATCATTATGAAACATTTCTTTGTGAAATAATAAAACTGGTTTGATCTGAAAGTCATCTGAAACTGTGATGAATATTCATTTTCATTTGTTTCTCAGGAAAAGTGACCCTGGCCCCAGCTCCAGCAGCTCCAGTCCGGTTTCTGAAGAAGCAAATGACACTTCTGACACAGAGGTAACATCATCTGAAAATTAGACAGAGAATTCATCAGCCGACGAAAAGAAGAAATAAAGAAAAACGGATGAAGAAGAGAAAAGACAAGTCACTCTCACTGCAGGTGGAGAGGTCAGAGGTCAAATGTTACTTTAATACTTTAATTCTTTGTTTGTTTTACCCAGATCTCCTTTGGCACCAGTTTTAGGAGTTTCAGGCACTTCTCCACCGGGCGACATTCTACCGGGCGACTTTCCCAACAGTGATGATGTGAGGTCGTGTGAGTCGACTCTTTTGAATGGTTCCTTAGCGTGAACGGATGGAGCTGGATCTCACTTTTTAAAAGAACCGAATCTTTTTCTTTCAATTTGTATGTAATTTGTATGTATTTTTATACTGATTAATGCTGAACCAACACAAGAATCAGCACGGAAGCAGAGCAGGAGACGCGAGTGAGAGCTTTGTGCACAAAAAACAGATTTAGCATCGTAATAACAGTTAGTTTTTTTAATTATTGTTATTATTATTGTAGTGTAATGTTTTATTTATATTGTGCATAATTCCAAAAGAGTAAACACACTCCTACTCTCAGTTTGAACCATTTTAAACAGATCTGAGCCTTGGTCATGTCTCTCAGGGATTAGTTTGTAGATAAAAAGAGTTCTCACGTTGGCTCCTGTAAAGTAAATATTAAAAGAGCCAGTCTTTTGAACAGCTCTTTGAAAGGAACAGATCCAAAAGATTCGGATCCCATAAAGAATCTACAAGTCCCATCACTACCCAACAGTCGCATGCACATGTCCTGGATGTTGAACTCTGAACTCCAGGTAATCTATCCATACTAAAGTTACACCTGCAAAAGGTCAAAACTTTGAAAGATTCATGGAAGGTAATTCCCTTCAGAACTAAACTGTAGAAGAATGTATTCATGTTTTAAAAATGTGCTCTGTGTAAAGTTTTTTTTTTTTTTTTTAAATCTTCAGAATAAAATGTATATCGTCTTCTTGCTCGTACAAGCCCAAGACTGGTCTGATGCAGAATTAGCTCTTCTCCAGGTACCAGCGGTGACCTCTACAGTCTGTACAGTCAGGTCAGTGTCACTGTACAGTCCTATGGAGAAAGCACTGGCTCATTCTGCATCAGACTGGAGCATGTACGAGTAGGTAACTATAAATGTGCCTTTAAAGTTTTCAGGTTACATTTAAAAAGGTAAAAAAAAAAAAAAAAAGAACTGCAAATGTAACCTTTGAACTTTAATGTAACTACAAATGTACCTTTATAGTTTTTTATTTATTTATTTATTAATTTTTTTATTGATTTTATTTTATTTTAAAATGACTTTTGTTTTCTGATCAGGAACTTATTTGAAACCTTAAAAGAAAAGAGTTCCCAAACCAGAATGCTATACACATACATACATAAAGTTTGAAAGTGTTGGTCATAAGATGTTTAAAAGGTGATTAGCAGAGTGAATTACTGACAGAACAGATTTCAATTGTGTTTGCAAACGTTCTGAAACATTTACTGCACATCTATGTCGTATCCATGTTTCTTGGCTTGATTGTTGTAGGTGGAGTTGATTCCCACCTCTGCTTAAGTGAAACTTCAGGGGAAAATGGGCCATGACACTCGGCGCTTAGATAATGGTTAGTATAGTACCTTAACAAATACTTCATTAAGCCCAGATAGTCTTCACTTTAAATGTGTTTACAAAACCGTTTTAGCTGCTGGTTGAATTAATCATGAACTAGTGACTTTATTCACATGCCTTAATCACTATCACAGGCCTAAATAATCTGAAAATCCAATTATGGTTTCTCTGGAATTTCGCCAACCGTAACAAATACTTAATAAAGCTTAATTAGTCTTCACTTTCAAAAAGACTTAACAGGTAATAGCTGCCTTGTCGTTGCACTGCAGTATTAGTAAATCATTCCCGTAGCTTAATAATCATTTTACGTTTAGTTCAGTAGAGACTGACAATTCCAAGGGTGAAATTATCCAAATGATTCTAGTGAAGGTGTGTGGAGTTTAAAAACACAGTGGGGCGCTTCCTGGTGGAACAGAGAGTTTTCTGGTTGAGAGAAGAACTCCTAAATAGCCTAAATATGCAGGTTTTGTGTTAAACGTGTGAATGAAACAAAACACAACTCCAGATATGTTTGTGACGAGGAAACATTATAACATAGATCAGAAAATAGTGTAATATCAGCCTGTTTAAATTAATACTTAAATACGCATTTACAAATACACACACAAATAGTTAATTAATGAGTAATTAAGTATGAAATGATTATGAGTGACCATATTCAGCACAGGCCAATTCATTGCAAGGTAAGTGCTAATTAAGGTATTTAGTTAAGTAGATACAAAGCCTGAATCACCTTTAATAAACTATTATGCCATTATGAATGAAGTCTTTGTTTAGGCTTTATTAAGGTTAATTAAGGTGTAGTTATTATAAATGTTGCCAATAGGGTAATATGGGCCCTTTAACCAAGCAACTAGAAGTTCAGTGTGAGTATATACAGAGTAGATTTGCGACGTTACCAGTCTTTCATGAGTGAGCCATACAAAATCGAAGGGGAGAAGAGGAAAAAGGGTTTTTAGTCTTGATCCAGATAAATAAAAATCTTATTCAGCTTATTCTGGAAGTTGCCGTAGGCGCCGCTGTCGTAATTTGGGTTGTATTGTTTTACAGGGGGCTGCTGATCTTGACAGTAAATAAGTTCTGTACGGACTCTGAAGCCGTTTTAAAGCCTCCAGAGAATCTGTGCAGTGTTGACTTGTTGGTCACATGAACACTGAATATTTTATACAAATCAACCTATTTTATAGCAGATTTTAGCTGCAACACTTTTCACAAACTCCCCATTGAAATGAACAGGATAACCGAAAGTACCACCACAAAGACGGCACGGTTTAGTAGCATTTAGTGGAAAAAAGGGGCAGAATAATGCCGCAAATGTGACCTGTTATTCGAACATTTTGTAGGAAGGACCCCTGGACCCCCAGACCCCCCCTCGCTACGTTCATACTACCCCCCACAACCCGTTTTTACTACTGGAAGTCAGTAATTGTGTAACAAATGATCAGAAATAAACGGATAAAAGTAAAATATCTTTTTCCGATACCCACAGCGCTTGTATAACATCATTCATTCAGCTGACTGACAAAATGTTTTGACTAATCTGTGGCCTCTTTAATGCAGCAGTTGCCTATTATATGTCCTGACTCTTGTGAGCTTCAAGCCGAAAACATACCTGGATTTGTGTTTTGTTTCATTCACACATGCATCAGTAACCCTTTATTATTAGTCTGTCTACATCTCCAAAGCTCAAAATGCTCTGTTCCACCTTGTGATGTCATCAAGCTGTAGTTTTCAAGTTAACAGCTACTTTCTACCTTCTGTTCAGTAGAAATTGGCAATTCTAGGGCTGAAATGATCCAAATGATTCTAGTGAAGGTGTATGGAGTTTAAAAACCTGTATTACCGCATGACATCACAAAGTGTTTTCTATTTGAGAGAAGAACTCAGCCTAATGTGCAGGGTTTGTGTGTTAAAAATGTGTGACTTCATGTATGTTTTAGATGAGGAAACAACATTATAACATAGATCAGAAAACAGCGTAAAATGGGCCTTTTAATGAAACTCATATGACAAATGTCCATCCAAAGACCACACTAAAATATGCTATTTTTGGTGACTGAAAAACATCCTTTTTTTCCTTTCACTTGTGAGAGTCCTAAGTGTATCCATGCTCCCAGCACATGGATCTCATTTTTCAATGCGCCGTTGTGAAAGCGGTGCCTCCACCTGCTGCCTGGATGACACTCCGCTCTCCCCACACTCTACAGCTTTTTCTGGGACACATTATGAGCGTAAGCCCCTGTGAGATGAAAATATTCACACTCACCAAATGCACTCGCTTTGAACCCCTTTAAGCCACACCAAATCCACTCCAAACACATCTGAAAACCCCGACTCGCTTCAGAATCCTCCAATACCACCCCAGCCTTTCTAACAGAAGGGAAACAGTTTGGGATTAATATTATTATGGGTAATTTTAAAGGTGGAATATGTGATCTGCGCTCCTACTGTTTTAAAAAGAAAAGGTACTACAATCACAACTGAACATGGGCTGCTAGTGCAGTTTTTCTCATTCTCAGTATATGGTAGGGTTGTCAGAAGTATCGGAAATCAGATACTAATCGATAATAAAACTAGCATCAAAAGTAGATACTTATTTGAGTAGGTACTGATACTAAAAAAATGATCTTGAGCTGTATCAGAACAAGTATAAGACACACAGACACATGGACCACTATGGAACCTACTGGACGACTGAGGGATTACACAGATATAAGGCCACATGGGAATAGAAAAGAAAGTACTACCATTTAATGTTGAAAATTACATTCTATTGTCTAAAGAAATAGTGTTTTTATTATCATCGTGATGTCAGAATCGGTAGTGAGTAACGAGTCTATTTCTTAGTATCAAAATTTTGTTTAAAATTTTAGTATCATGATAACACTAGTATGTGGACCAGCTATGCCTCATGTGAAAGCTCAGAACATTAATTTCCACTGCTATGCTGATGACACACAGCTGTACTTATCAATGAAACCAGATCAGACTGATCGAGTAGACAGACTTAGTGCCTGTGTGAAGGACATAATAACCTGGATGACACTTAACTATCTGCTTCTTAACCCGAAAAAACAGAGGTCATTGTCCTAGACCCCAAAGGCCTGTGAGAAGCTCTGTCTGACCAGAGAGTCACACTGGACAGTGTCAGTGTAGCCTCCAGCTCTACTGTAAGGAACCTTGGAGTCTTATTTGACCAAGAGCTCTCATTCACACCACATATAAACCAACCCTATAAAAAAGCCCTTTTCCACCTACGTAATATCGGCAAAATCAGAAAAATCTTGTCTAAAAGTGACGCTGAATGTATCCATGCATTTGTTACATCAAGTCTAGATTACTGTAACTCTCTACTAGCCGCGTGCCTTTTCAGCTAGTTCAAAATGCAGCAGCCAGGCTCTTAACAGGAACTAAGAGAAGAGAGCACATCACCCCAGTGCTGGAGTCCCATCACAGGCTTCTGTCGAGTTTAGAATTCAATTGAAAGTTCTCCTCCTGACAAATAAAGCCATAAAGGGCATGGCCCCATCCTATCGGTGAGATGCTATAGTCACGTATCATCCAAACAGAGCACACTGCTCTCAAAATGCTGGACTTTCCTCCTACTTTCCTTTTCAACAGCATTCACTATTCAGTTCACCTGGAGTTCATTCGTTACTATTCACATGTTGTTCCCTGTCCCACTCCCCTCTGGGCAGTGCAACTGTTTCAGATGCCTGGCTGGACCCTAGATGCCCCTCCTTTGCCCTGATCCTGTTCTGTAGACCCAGACCCTCCCCTTCCCTCACCTGGCTGGATGACCCAATACCTGGCTAGGATGACCCCTACCCTACCATGGATAAGCCTCCCTCTGACCCTTAGTCTTGAGTGGGCTCTGGCCCTACAGGCTTGAACTCCATCTGCAGATGCACGTTAGTCCTGGACACATCTGCAGCCAATTCTAAAATATTTTTGGTTAGGGTTAGACATTTATGACTAACTTTCATGCTACGATCTTGGTCCATCATTGTCGAGTGAGGGAGACAGTTAACATGGAACATTTGATAAGCAATGCGGTGTAGCTGGCAGACACACTGGCATAATGCTTGGCTGGGTAAGGCAGATGTGGTTGGGTTTTAAAATGAGGGCATGGTGCTACTAGGGGCACTCAGGCACACAAAGCACTGGCCGAAATCGAGAATATGATTCAGAATTTGCAGACCTGGACAGACACTGCGGCTGCAGTCTCTATACAAAGGATTAGTCCAGTAGAATTTTATAAAGGCAGGACAGATGGATGGGGAAATGGGGAATGTGATTAGAAAAGTGTGCACGGGTTTGTATATGAACGAAAGGGACACATTTTAAGGACTGCTTCTGCCAGTGTACAAACAGCATACAAACAAACCAAATTTACCCAGGGGTTTGAATAACCTATAATAAGACAGTTTTGCAACCAAATACTACGTTGTTACATCATAATATTTAGAGGTGCACTATGAAACTCTTCTGGTGGAGGGTCTGAATCCTAGTTGTGTTTGTTTTCGTGGTGATGTAATGCTTTGCCTGGAAAGTTATATGGAAAGTATATAGCAATTACAATTCACTTTTATTACTCAAAAATAACACGCATTCTTACTATGAGCGCGGTTACAGATTTGACCTACAACTTGGCCTGGTGGCATCACCCGCTTTTCTCCAAAAACACATGAATGCAAACAAGAACCCAACATGTCTCAGAACCCCAAGCACACAATGACCACCACAGCAAAAATACCATTAGTTAAAGATGGCTCAGGTAGCAGCCATCTTTAACTATATCTATATCCACAAGGTTGGGAGTTCAATTCCAGTTTAGACCAATGCATGGGCAAGGCACGTAAGAGTGAGTGATTGGTGATTGTTGAGCAATTTAAAATGTCTCTGCAGATCCAAAAACGAATCATTATTTATGTAATTCTGGATGTATTCTGAAACCTGTGTGACATTTTTATTTTTATTGAACTGGATGTTATTTCAAACCAGTTGCATCACAGCAGGACCTCGCACGCCGAGAGCCATGTAACATAAATCTTACAGCAAACCGTAAAATTATGGATGCTCTGCCAACACCAATAATACACTGTGTACGTCTTCTTTTGTGTTCCCATGAGGCAAAGCGAAGAGTTGGACGCCAGATTTCAAAGTCAATTTAGAAATACATAAGTCCCGATGAGGTAAGTGAATGTAGAATGTCTTAAGTATTACAAAGTATTTTATGAAGGACAAGCTCGTCAGCCTCTTGTACTTTTCTCTACCTGTAAACCTGCCGGGCTCTAAGTGGCACTATTTCAGAAAACTTAAATAGGTAAATTTACTTTTTGCAAAATTGACTTTTTGGAGCTTTCTACCATGTTATATTATTGTTCCCTCATCAAAAGCATATCTGAAGAGGTTTAAATGTCATCCATGTATGTTTGAGTAATCTAGCGATCTCTCACAGTCCCTTTTCGAACCCTCCTCACTGTTAGCACGGTATTAAACTGTACATATGGCGTTTTAATAGTATTGTCTACTGTTCCTAGTCCTTTTTGGCAATTTTAGTGCAAACTACGTATATATGTAGTTTTGTGCAATTTCTGCAGTTTCAAGTACTATGTGACATCACGCTGGACAGAAAATGCTATATTTGCCGAAAACTACGTATTAACATGTTTCGTAAGTTTCACATTCGTTTTTGACGCTCTGAGTCTCCCCTCCCTTTGCTCTTACTCCCCCTTCTGAGCGCTATCACATTACAATTAGCATGCGTTCCGCTAATTTAACTAAAGCACATCACATCAGGTTTGTCAAGTTGCTGTGTACAGTTTTGTATCCTGCTTTTGTATATTTATGGAGAATTGTTGTGTGGGAGCATGGGCGATGTAAGCTTGTGGGCGGAGCATTGGACAGAATCTAACAGCTGAGCATAAGGAGGGTTCGAATAGTGCGAGAGAGATCGCTAAATTACTCAAACATGCATGGAAGACATCTAAAACCTCTCCATGGCTTGTTTTTGATGAGGGAACGTTACAACATGGTAGAAAGCTCATAAAAGTCGATTTTGCATAATACCCCCTCTTTAAAAACATTTCAGTTTGCAGAATTTGTTCACAAAAATAATAGTTAATTTTTGAGTCAATTTAAAATTGCAACTTCAATAAAACTAATTAACAATTCAACTTTTTAATTCAAATTCTGACTTGGTTGCAGTCTCCAAACATTCTGCGGCGTTCAGTAATTAGCTCTGTTTTGCTACTTTCTGTTTATCTTGCCAGCTTGAATCTTGTTAGCGCAAACCTTTACATTTCAAAAGCCCTCTCTGTGTACATTACCGCTAATGGTTTCGCCTGCGCTCTTTTTGAATCCTCAAGGTTTTGATGTGAGAGCGACAGAGATGAAAAAAATGTTCATAAGCTGTCAATCATAACTCGTTCAAATGGAAAAACAGAGCTTGTTATTGACCTGTTAGTCTATGCGAAAATTAAAATCTTTTCTTATCAAATCAAGCAGAAAAACAGAAATCTTTAGGCGTTTTAGATGAAGTCGGCCGTTTCATCAGCGTATTCAAATAGTGAACCCAAGCGTACTTGTGATACATTTGGGTTAGAGTTCAGAATCTACAACAAAATAAACGTTCTAATCTCCAGTCTTCTTTCATTCGTGGTAGACAGAAAATTGGAAAACTATCTGACCTCATAATTCAATACATTTAAATAGAATGGATAAAGGGTCTTGCTCGATGTGGCTTAACAGAAGATGGTTCGGTTTGATTCCTTAGAATGTCAGTGTATATTTTTGTATTTCTTAAAAAAAACCTTAATGATGTGGGTAGTACTCAGTTACATTTACTAACCTATTTATTTGAGTAACTTTTAATAAATCTGTACACCTCAGCGACACCTACTCCTACTTGAGTAATATACTTGACAGTGTAGTAATCTTACTTGAGTAAAAATGTTGGTTACTCTTCCGACAAGTGACAAAAGCTTTATGTCGACAATATGAAATGATTCGAACATTTGTGTTTCTTGCACTGCTCCTTCAGGTATCACTTAGTTTTTCTTGCACTACTACTACTACTACTACTAGTTCATTTTAAACGGTTTGCAGTGGTCCAAAGTTATTCCTCACTTACCTTACGCATTCCGAGCGACCTAATTATTCACCACGATGAGTTTATAAGCTCTTTTCGCAACGTTCAGCGACGAGCGCGGAGTTTCGCCGTCACGGTAATGCTATCAACAACTAGCATGCTAAGACGCACTTCCTGATTCTCAAACAAACGCTTTATAATTAGATGCAGACGGTGCGCAGCAGACTTATTTTGACCTCAAGAGCTGCTTATGCAATATATCTCTACTGGGGCAAGACAAATTTTGTTCAAAAACATGGAGGAAAAAATGAGTACGGTTCTTTTAAGATTTTATTCATTCCAAATATGGAACTCGGCTCCAAATTCGCCCCAGTAATTGCTAGCCTTGACAAGCTTCATTTGGCCAGAGCTGAACGCTATGGGTGACGTCACACTCCCTTAGTCCACTTCATTACACAGTCTATTGATCACAATCATTTGAATGTGTGTGTCACTGCATATTCATTTCTTACTATGCTTCTTTGTTTGCCTGGTCAGCCAAGTCTACATGATTTTCCTATACTTTACAAAGACATATAATCTGGTCTTAAATAGTCACATTATCTTATCTCCACAAATTCAGAAAGGCATGATTGACAAATGGATTAGCCAATTAGAGAAATGCATGGTCTGCCCATATCAGAGCCTCCATCAAACGTTAAAAGGTTTTTTCAATAACTCAAATTTCCTATCCTTTTCTTTACAGAATAACTTTCTCATGCCATTCCAATTGGAGGAAATTAAAGCGGACCTATTATGCAAAATCGACTTTTTAGAGCTTTTAATCCTCTTCTCATTTATCCTCTGAAGTTGATGTTTGAGTGATCTTCTCCTTTATTCAAGACGTCATTGCTCCGATCCGGTCATTTTGGTACTAATGAAAAAACAAAAGCTACACTGCTCTTTGTTGTAATGACGTTTACGGCGGCGTCAGCTTCCATTGGGCACCGCAGATTTCTAACACAAAATTCAGCAGATTTGTTTCTTTTATGAAATCGTTGATCCACAGGTGTCAGATTATAAGTATATAGCAGACTCAAGCACAATATGTCTTCCTTAATATCAACGTAACGATCTTGCAAATGTGCACGTTTTGTACAAGACCCACCCTACTGCGTATTACTTTCTTTGCCTCGCAATGGTGCGTTTGGGCCATCCTCCACCTGCGTATGTAACAGAAAGGCCAGGGTAGTTTGAACACACTTATTGCATTGTTCTGATTCCAATTATTGTGCTGTAATGTGATTGTCCAACATAATACAGCCTGACCTTTCTGAAATGTCTCATACTCCCGTCTCAGTGTGGAACAATTACAGAAATACGGTAGCGCTCTCGGACAAGTCGAGCCAGCCAAGACTGCACACTTTCCCATACTTTACAAAGACGTATAATCTGGGCCCAGGTCTTACCAACGAGACGATAGACAGGTGGAGTAGCCAAAACAACAACAACAAAAAAAAAAACGAGAAACTGAACTTGTGGTTCTAATATTCTTGACTGTGATGATGATTGGGACAAGAGCCAATTCAAAACAAATGACAAATTAACCTTGTACACCAATACTTTAAAGAAAACCTGCGCTTGTTTAATAAAATAAACAAGTCAGCTGATTTTGGTGTTAGAAAACTGCGGTGCCCAATGGAAACTGACGTCGCCGTAAACGTCATCGCAACAAAGAGACGTGCAGCTGTCGGTACCTGCCGCCGAATCCTAAGCGTATCATCGATTGAGAAAATAAAAATTGAAGGACGAAGTAAGTGCATCACAGTGGTTGTGTACGGAGGTCGGTGAAAACGGGGATTGATCGGTAGTACGACGTCTTGAAAATAAGCGATTAAAGATTGCTCAAACATGCACGGATCACTCCAAATACAACTTCAGAGGGTAAAAGAGAAGGAAACGACTATAACATGGTTCAAAGCTCTGAAAATTTTGCATAATCTGCTTTAACATATATTTTAGTAGAGATGCACGTTTTCCAACAATAGAGCTTCAACTCATTACATTAACGCAGTGTTTTTTTATGGTCACTGGATGTGTCATATAAACCGTAATGCACTGAGAGACTAGACGCAGATAGATGCACTATTTAAACACACTTTGTAAACATGATTATGAATAAACCACTCGTATAGGTCCTATAATACACAAAGTTGACTCTTGTGAGGCTTAACCCGTGTTATAATGTTGTTACCTCATCAAAAACATACCTGGAGTTGTGTTGTGTTTCATTCACACGTTTGAGTAACCCATTATTATTAGTCTGTCTACATCTCCAAAGCTCAAAATGGTCTGTTCTACCTTGTGATGTCATGCAGCTACCTTTTACCTTCATTTCAGAAGAGACAGGCAATTCCGGTGCTGAAATCATCCAAGTTGTAGTGAAGCTGTACGGAGTTTAAAAACACAGTGGAGCTCTTCCTGTATTAAGTGACATCACAAGGTGGAACAGAGTGTTTTCTGTTTGAGAGAAGAACTCAGCCTAAATATGCAGGGTTTGTGTGTCAAACGTGTGAATGAAACAAAACTAAACACAAGTCCAGGTCTGTTTTTGATGAGGAAACAACATTATAACATAGATCATTAAATAGTGTAATATGGGCCCTTTAAATAAAGAGTCGCGGTGTAAAGTCACTGGCGGTACCTTAGCTTGAGCTGAGATCGACAGTTTCCCAGCTCAGGCAAAGCGCTGAATAATGCAGTCTGTTTTCTTCACTTGTGTGAGATAAAGTTAAATGAACTATGCAAGATTAATATTAGTCCATAAATACTGCAGTGTCACTAAGGATTTATGAGATAAACCCATTATCCCTGCAGTTCAGCTAACTTACCACAGAAACACCAAAAGCAATTTCTTTCTTTTTTCTTTTTTCTTTTACTTTATTCTTCTTTCTTTATCTTTATTTATACAGGGGAACCCAATGAGTGCACTTTGACCAGGGGTGGTGCCAGGAAGGGGTTTGAGGGGGCGCTAGCCTCCCCTAGAATGACCAATGCTCCCCCATAGCTCCCCCAAAGCTTTCGCCCCATTTTTATAGCACATCCAATCTTGACTTGTCTTGATTGTTCAATTTGCAACCACAAAGTGTTCAAAATGAGAATGCAATAAAAAGGAATTCCATATTAGGTTTTATAAATCACTACAGGGGCTAATTACATTTAAACTTTTAAAACAGTGAAGCGGACACAGTAGACGGAGGGGGTATTCTCGCATCCATATAAGACTCTAAATTAACATGGTAAGTGTGCGCCCCCATTGAAGAACTTAGCCCCCCCATAGTGCCTCCAACTAAAAAATGTCTGGCGCCGCCCCTGACTTAGACTGTCTTTTTCATGGGTGCCCTGTTCAAAATACAATACAAAAAAAAAACAAAAAAACAAAAAAAAAACAACAACTAATAAGTATATACATCCATATAAAACATTAAAAACAGGTGCAGGTGTGTATAAAAGTTTGTTATTAAATTGATTATTAAATTGCGATTGTGGCAACAAAGCATCCAATTTTGCTTGTCCTTGAAATATATTCCATTTTTGTGATGTAAAACTGCCAACACAAAACAAAGCAGCCCCCTTATACAGTCCTGTGATCTGGTATTAAATGGTCCCGTATCAGTGATTAACAAGCAGGTGAGAATGAATAATGGTTACTGGGTTAACAGGTTAACCATGAACATCCCTCATTTTTAGAACAGGTGCCGACATTTCAATCGCCCCAGTCCCCCCTCTCTTATAGCCACCGTGGATGTCGTCATGAATAAACGGAACATTTCTTCTGCTCTGAACACATCGTCCAAATGAGCTGTGCTGAATCAGAGGCGCAGACGCTAACGGAGGCGACAAGCATGAAGCTAACTGAAGGAGCTACGCTTTGGAGATGTGCCAAAAGCCCCCGGATCATTTTCACAAAACCTAATTCTGATTAACATTCACACGCAGGAGAATGGGAGCGGGGTTGGGAAAAGCAACACTATGGAACATTTGCAGAGGGTTTGTTGTGGTAAAGCGGAAGAGGATGTAAGAGTATGCGCGAGTATTTGTGCAACTTAGAGGATTAGAAAGTTAGAATTGAAGTGTTCTTTCAATAGTGGTGGTTGGGAGAAATAAGTGGTTGAATAGTAACTTGTAGGACAAGGTCTGGAGCAAGAATAGAAGTGGAAGTGAAGTGGAGATAAATGGTATAAATTGACAGGAAAAACAAGAAAAGTATTGCTATCTTGGTGTTTTGTTGTTGGTTTTGTGCAGAAGAACACACACACCTTGAAAAATTGTTAACCACTGTAAGGCGGCTTAAGAAGAAGAAGGTTCCAGGGTCGATCTTCTGGCTTTCTGTGTGGAGTTTGCACGTTCTCTCCGTGTTTGTGTGGGTTTCCTCCAGGCACTCGGGTTTCCCCCCTCAACCCAAAACATTACACAACAGGTCAAATCCTTCAGCTAAGGCAGTCCGAGATCACAGAGATGGGTCCCTGCTCCAGTGGCACAGAAGGATGGGTCAAATGCAGGGGACAAATTTCCCTACAGGTGCCTTAACCTAACCTAAAAGATGTCAAGATTATTTGGTTAATTTAAAAAAAAAAAAAAAGGAAAAGTTACATTTTTTTGAAGCACCTCCGCCTGCATCTGCTGCCAGCTCTGGGCTCTTCTTGTTACTTTTAATTATTTCGAATTTGTTCAGTGTGAGCCCAGGGTGAGGTGACGTAGTCTTTGCTATCTCCATGAAAAAGTGAGCAGGATTAGTCAACTAAGATTGTTATATATAGATTGACAGTTCTATGGACTTGCATTGCTGAACCTCGGAAGTTTGATTTTTTGGTTTATTCTTTTAATCCTAACTCTAAAGTGTCATTGATTGACATGTTGTGACTCCATGAATTCTACTTAAACAACAAAAAGGGGCCCCAACTATGATCTTGACCGAGGGCCCCTGCAATGCTGGAACCGGCCCTGGGTTAAATAAAATCTACATTAAAGTTTCATTTGAGTCGACCAAAAGTCTCCTGTTCTCAGAGAGTAAGAGTGATAGAAAGAAAGAGAGGGAGAGAGTGGGAGTGAGGAAGAGAGAGAGAGAAAGAGAGAGGCAGAGAGAGAGAGGAGGCGAGGGAGGGAGAGAGAAAGAGCGAGGCAGAGCAAGAGTGAGCAAAAGAGAGGATCAGAGGGAGAGATAAAGAGAGAGTGGGAGGAAGAGAGAAAGAGATAGTGGGAGGGAGAGGGACACACAAAGAGAAAGAGGGAGGTAGAGAGAGAGGAGGGAAGGGAAGGAGGGAGAGATAAAAAGAGAGAGGTGGAGAGAGAGGGAGAGGTAGAGAGAAAGAAGGAGAGAGAGGAAGGGAGAGAGAAAGAGAGGAAGAGAGGGAGAGATAAAGAGGGAGTGGGAGGGAGAGAGAAATAAGAGAGGAAGAGATAGCGGGAGAGTGGGAGGCAGAGAGAAAGAGAAAGGGGGGACAGAGAGATGGACAGAGAGAGAGAAATAGAGGAGAGGAGGGAGAGATAAAGAGAGAGTGGGAGGGAGGGAGATAGAAAGAAAGGAGAGGAAGAGATAGAGGGTGAGAGGGAGAGAGAGAGAAAGGGGAGAGAGGAGGGGGAGTGGAACACAGAGAGAAAGAGATGGACATAAGAGAGAGAAAGAGAGGGAGGAAGAGAGAGAGAGATGGATGGATAGACAGAGAGGAAGAGAGGTTCCCAGCCCACAAATTTCAGACTCATGACAAAGCTGTTTTTACTGTTTTGATGGGATCTCTTTGCCCAGATCGGTCACGAACATGTGTACAGAGGGCAATTAACGAGTGTTTTATTGTTCTTTTGTGAATTTTTGTTTTCTTTTTTCGTTTTTATTATTCACCAAGGGTCAAGCCGTAACCTGGCAGAAGCTAAAGTTAGGTTCTACAAACTTTCTACCATGTTATAAGGTTGTTCCCTTATCAAAAACATGCCTGAAGAGGTTTTAAATGTCATCCATGCATGTTTGAGTAATCTAGCGATCTCTCTCAGGCCCTAGTCGAACCCTCCTTCCAGTTATCTCCCACATGACAACCCTCCATGATACAAAACAATACACTACAACTTCACAAACCTGATGCGATGTGCAGTAGTTTCATTCGTGGATACAGGCTGATTGTGTTGTGATAGCGCTCTAAAGGGGGAGTGACTTAGCGTGGAGAGCAAAGGGAGGCGGGACTCATGTTGATACGTTGTTTTGGGCGAATATAGCATTTTCAAAACAATAAAAGGTAACATGGTGCTGTTTAAGTTGTAATTACACCAAAATGTTCTTCATGGCGTTTTGTCCAAAGGTTTGCCAAAAAAACATCACAATTTCTTCTGAAACGAGTTGATTGAGTTTTGTTATTTATGTGAACATGCATTTTCCATGTGATTTATGGGAATTATTGCAAAGTGAAAGAGCTGTCTGTCTCACAGTGAGTTCAGACATGACAAACACACAGGAGGTAATGAAGTCACCCATTCTGCTCTATGGCTCTGACACTGTGGACTGGAGTGTGTGTGTTTCAACACCATTTGTCCCTGAGGCGCTGTTTTCTGTACAACAAATGTCCCAAGAGAGAGAGAGAGGGACAGGAAAAGAGAGAGGGGGAGAAAGAGAGAAGAGTAAAGAGAGGAGAGCTAGAGAGGGGGGCAAGAGAGAGAGAAAGGGGCAGGAAAAGAGAGGGAGGGGGAAAAAGAGAGAAGGAGAGTAAAGAGAGGAGAGCTAGAGAGGGGGGCAGGAGAGAGAGGGGAGCAGGAAAAGAGAGGGAGGGGGAGAAAGAGAGTAGAGCTAGAGGGGAGGACAGGAGAGAAAGAGAGAGGGAGGGGGGCAGGAAAAGAGAGGGAGGGGGAGAAAGAGAGAAGGAGAGTAAAAAGAGGAGAGCTAGAGAGGAGGGCAGGAAGAGGGACAGAGAGAGAGAGAGAAAGGAGAGCGGGAGAGGCTAGAGAAAAAAGTGAGGAGAGCTAGAGAGGGGGGCAGGGAGAGGGAGAGAGAGAGGGGAGAGGAAGAGGAAAAGAGAGAGAGAAAGGAGAGAGGGGTGAAGGAAGAGGAAGAGAGAGAGAGAAAGGAGAAAGGGAGAGACACAGGACAGAGAAAAAAGTTAAGAGAGCGAAAGACAAGGAGAGTAAAGAAAGGAGAGCTAGAGAGGAGGGCAGGAGGAGGGAGAGAGGGGGGAAGGAAGAGGAACAGAGAGAGAGAGAGACACGAGAGAGCGAGAGGGGGGAAGGAAGAGGGTAGAGAGAAGGAAAGGAGAGAGGGAGAGAGAGAGGACAGAAAAAAGTGAGGAGAGCGAGAGAGAGAAGGAGAGTAAAGAGAGGAGAGCTGGGGGGCAGGACGAGGGAGAGAGAAAGAGGAAAAGAAGAGGGAGAGAGAGAGAGAGAGAGCGGGAGAGAGGCAGGACAGAGAAAAAAGTGGGGAGAGAGAGAGAGAAGGAGAGTAAAGAGAGAATAGCTAGAGGGAGGGAGAAAAAAGCGAGGGGATGAAGAGGGAGAGTAGAGAGAGAGAGGATAGAGGCAAAAGTTAAGAGAGAGAGGGAGAGTAAAGAGAGGAGAGCTAGAGACGGGGGCAGGAAGAGAGAGAGAAAAGAGAGGAGAGAGAGAAAGGAAAGGGCAGGGAGAGAGAGAGTAGAAAGAAAGAGAGGCACAGAGAAAGAGTGAGAGGGGAGAGAGGAAGAGAGGAGGGTTAGAAAGAGAAAGAGAGGAGAAAGAGAGAGGGTGAAATAGAGAGAATCAGAGAGGGAGGGAGAGGAGATGAGAGATGATAGAGGAGAGAAAGAGAGAGTTGACAAAGAGATAATTGGGAAAAAAAGAAGACTGAAGAAAGAGTGAAATAAAAGTCCTCATTCAACATCACAATATGTCCTAAAGCAGGAGCGTCGATAATGAGATCGCTCTTTAGCTCACATCACAGCAATTTATGTGTTTTTATTTTCCATCCAGAGTTCCATGTGGTGAAGGTGAATGAAGAAAGAGAGAAAAGAAAGAGAGAGTAAGAGAGAGGACAGAAAGAGAGAGAGGTGAGGGAGAAGAGAGAGAGGAGAGAAAGAGAGAGTGAGGGAGAAGAAAGAGGAGAGAAAGAGAGAAAGTGAGGGAGGGAGAAGAGAAAGGAGAGAAAGAGGGAGTGAGAGGTGAGAGGAAGTAAGAGTGATGAGGAGAGGAGAGAAAGAGAGGGGGTGAGAGAGGAGAGAAAGAAGATAATCCATACTGATCTCTGCATTTATTACATAAATTTCCACAGTTCATATTTCTCAGCAACCATTTTCTCCAAAGTATCTGAATTCTTCACGTGAGCCAAAGTCAAGGCAGCAGACAAACGTGTAGTAAACTTATATCATGCTGTCCTGGTGTCCTCGTGCTGTCACTGAGATGGGTTTATGAGCGAGGGAGGAGAGGGAGGAGAGGGAGAGGAGGGAGGGGTCAAAGCACAGCATAATGTGGCTTATTCTACAAACACATTTAAACAGAAAGTGATATTTACGCTGATCATGACTTGGAATCTCTGGAGGCGGGTCCCTTCGCAGATGCGGGGCCCAACGCAACTTGCCTAAACTGCAAATAGAAAGATCCGGCTCTGGTTTCAAGGACGAGATCCATTATCTGTGTCTATCCACACAGATAGGTCATGTTTATGGAATTTAAAATAAAAGCCTCACATATGCTCCTTTTAAGTTAAATATTATCAGTATTTGGAGCCATGTTTTGTTTCTTAGTCCCAAAATAAGCTGATGTTCTGTTTATAATGAAGATGGGCTAATAGACTTTTCGCCCTCTGACTTAACTCGTTTGGGCTGGTCCCTGATTGGCGGAGACTCTTCTTTGAGAGGGTGCCACAGATGGAGCAGTAATGACCCTGTCTGTCTCTGTCACAAACTTATGAGCAGCAACAAAAACATCTAACAAGTTTGACTAAATAGACTTCAAACTTTAGATGGAGCGATGGAGAAGCTAGAATCTATGAAACGGCCGTGTGTTTGCAGCGGTCCAAAGTTATTCCTCACTTACCTTATGCATTCTGACCATCCTAATTATTCACCACGATGAGTTTATAAGGACTTTTCACAACTGTCAGTGACCAAAGCGGAGATTTGCCTTGACGGTAAAGCAAAATGATCAAATAAAGAAATCTAAATCTAACACTTAGCATGGTAACCGCGCACGTCCTGATTATACACAATAAAGCAATAAAACGCTTCATAATTAGATGCAGACAGCACACAGCGGACTTATTTTTACCTCTTGAGCTGCTTATACAATATATCTGTACTAGGGCAAGACATATGCGCAAATACATGGGAACAAATGGGGTGAAGGGGGGTTTAAAGGTGGTATATGTGGCTCTATATCTAAATTGTTAGCTTTGTAAAAAAAAAACAAAAAAAAAAAAAACACAGACTCAAATTGCTTTCAGCTGCTGAATGTGGTAACCCGATGCACATGACTGAATAATCATGTCCACAACCAAAACCAAAATTCTAAACACAAACAATAAAAGCTCTGGGAAATATTCAGGAAACATCTGATCATTCTTGACTGGACAGAGAGCAAATTTTTTCTTGTCCTTTTGGCTTATATCTGTGTTTAATCATTAATAGTTACAGATAGCCCACAATGTCATTTTTTTTGCTGCCAGATGCAGATCGACTGAACCAAAACAATTCAAATATTGGTTTATAGAGGATGGTACGTGTCAACTTTGCTGCGTTTATTTGAAATTAGATGACATTTTTTCAAGATTTTCAAGTACCTTAGCTGTGTATTTCCCCTTTTTCCTTTTTTTATATAAGAGAGACATAAGCTTATCCTAGAATATGAACATGAACTATCAAAATGATGTAAATTCAAATTAGGCCACAGTGTTGTAAACAAACGAGTCCTCTTTCCTCAAGTGACCCTGGCTCATTATATTGCACCAAAGCAGCTTGTGTTTAGCCAAACATCTGCCCATCACCTCTTCTGCCCAAACGCCTGCTGCTAAAGACCAAAATAAAAGAAAGAAGAGAGAGAGAGCGGAGAGGAAAAGGTAATGGGGAGAGAAAGGGAGGGAGAGAGAGAGAGAGAGGGAGGAGGCGAGGGAGGGAGAGAGTGGTAGAGAGAAAGAAGGAGAGAGAGAGGGAGGGAGAGAGAAAGAGCGAGGCAGAGCGAGAGAGGGAGAGAAAGAGAGGAGGCGAACGAGGGAGAGAGTGGTAGAGAGAAAGGAGGAGAGAGAGCGGAGAGGAAAAGGTAATGAGGAGAGAGAGAGAGAACGAGAGAGAGAGAGGTGAGGGAGGGAGAAGGAGAGAGCCAGAGGGAGAGAAAGAGAGGAGGCAAGGGAGGGAGAGAGCAGTAGATGTTACGACCCGGGTGGATCAAACATATTAAAGAGGACACAGGAGTCAAACGGGTTACGAAAAGTTAAATTGTTTATTTTAATTTACTTTAAAATGCCCAAAACCCCTCCCGTGCCCAAAACAAAGTAACAACAGAAAGGTGGACCCGATGAGCCGGCCAAACAGAACAAAGGATGTGGCACCGGGCCAACCCCGTACGGGCCCGTAGAAGCCGGTGCCGCCGTCACTAACCTAAAACGTCCCCAGACCAACCTTATGAAACAAAAGACGAAAACAGGACAGTCGGTCCCACCAGGTCAAACACCAAAAGGCAACTGCAGCTAACAGGTCTGGTGCAGCCTGCACCGAGCAGCAGTCAGAGCCGTGGAGCGCACGACAACGAGTGCGTGCCCCAGGTGTGGAGGGTGAGAGAGCGGTAGAGAGAAAGAAGGCGAGCATGAGGGTGGGAGAGAGAAAGAGTGAGGCAGAGAGGGAGAGAAAGAGAGAAGGAGAGGGAGAGATAAAGAGAGAGTGGAAGGGAGAGAGAAGGAAAGGAGCGGAAGAGATAGCAGGAGAGTGGGATGAGAGAGAGACATACAGAGAGAAAGATACAGAGAGAGAGGAGAGTGAAGATAAAAATGAGAGAAGAGAGAAAGAAGGGAGTGACAAACCAAGAAAAGAGAGAGAGAGAGAGAGAGAGAGAGAAAGGGAGGGGGAGAATAGAAAATGGAAAGAGGAGAGGAAGGAGACGTAGAGATGTATGGAGAGAGATTGAGGAAGAAGAGAGTGGAAGGAGAGAAGAAAGAATGGAGTGGTAAAAAGAGAGAGGGGAGAGGATAGAAAGGAGAGAGTGGAGACAGGAGGTAGGAGATAATTAGGTCCAAAATAGTGTCAGGCTAAACTGTGTGTACATGTTGGGTTCTTAGCTTTTTTAGCATTTTGCATTTTTAGCCTGTGTTAGCCTGTGTTAGCATAGAGCACAGACTGTATAGTCTAAAACATGACCGGACCAGATGAGGTTTTGGACAATTATTCCATATTCACTTCTACTTATATATCAATCTCTCTTCATCACACTCTCATTCCCCTCATTCTTGCTCCCTCCTTTCTATCTCTATCTCTGTCACACTCTCCTCTCATTTCATTTATTTCATTTATCTTTATTTATGCAGGGAGAGGCCAGTGAGAGTAGTCAGACTGTCTTTCCCATGAGCGCCTTGTTAAAACACACAACAACACAAACAAAAACAAACAAACAAAACAACTAAATATGCAAAATCTATTTTTTTGGAGCTTTCTACCATGTTATAACATTGCTCCCTCATCAAAAACATGCCTTGAGGTTTAAATGTCATCCATGCATGTTTGAGTAATTTAGCGATCTCTCCCTGGCCCAATTCAAACCCTCCTTACGGTTGGCTATGTACTCTTTTTAATTGTATTCTTTGTGCAGTGTCTTGTGTTTAGTATGTTTGAGTGAGTGTTTACTGACTTATATAAATAAAATGTATTATTATTATTAGGGCTGGGCATGTTTTACCACATAAAAAAAAAATCTAAATTAAAAATGTTATCATTATTATTATTATTATT
>KN474097.1:0-10035 GCA_000787095.1 Periophthalmodon schlosseri | reverse complement strand
TCTTTCCCTCTCTCCCTGTTTATCTGTCTAAGGTCTCCTATCTCTCCACCACTCTCCTTCTCTCTCACTTTACCTCTTGCTGTCTATCTATTAGGCTTCATTTCCACTTTAGTCTCCTCTTTTTCTGTGATTCTCTCTCTCTCCCTCTCTGTCACTCCTATCCTTTCCCTTCCCCTCTATCTCTTTATCTGTTTCTGCTCTCTATCCATCCATCTATTCATTGCTCTTGTTCTCTTTACCCCCGTCTCTCAGTCACTCCGTCTCTGCCCCTTTCTCCCTATTTATCGATCTAGCCTCTCCTTTCTCCACAATTCCCCTTCCCTTGCTCCCTATCTATCTATCTATCTATCTATCTATCTATCTATCCATCTATCTATTTATCTAACCTATCTTTCTGTTTTTTCCCTCTCCACAATTCCTCTCTCCTTCTCCTGTCCTTTCCACCCCCACTCTCCTTCTCTTCCCCTCGCTCTATCTTTCTTGCCCTCTCCCTCCTTTTCCTTCTCTCTCTCCCTCTCTGTCTCTTCTGTCCTTTACCTCCCCCTCGCTCTCTCTCCCACCCTCTCTTACCGCCCCTCCCTTCTTTTCCCCTCTCACTCACTCTCATCCCCTCTCTCCCTCTCTCCCACCCTCTCTTACTCTCCCCTCCTCTCTCTCCCTCTCTCCTGACTGCATTGCACAGGCTTGTCCTTGGAAAATCCTCCTGTTTTTTTGTGTGTGTTTAATATTGCAGACCCTGTGTATTTGAATAGTATATTTCTCAATATTGGTGCATTGGCTCAGTACAATCATAATATTTGTATAAGGTACAAACATGGGCCTATATTCACATGGCATGAATTTACTATTGCATTGCTTCTCAAACGATATTGCTAGAAGAAGTAGGTGGTATTTTTATTTTCACTTTTAAAATGTGTTTAATTTGATTTCATTAATTATTCAGTCCTGCTTAAGGTATGTCCTGTTTTATCTGGTTTTGACCCAATTACCGTACTCCAATTCTAGTACAGTTTTAGTCCATACCTGTCCTGGTTTGAACTTGGTTTAGTCCTGATGTAGACTTGGTGTGGTCCTGTTTTAGCCCTGGTTCAGTCCTGGTCCAGTCCAGGTTTAGTTCTGGGATTGTTCCCAGTTAAGTCCCAGTTTTGAAGCTTTTGCGTGCAAGTAAACATACCCTTTAGTATGTCCATACATTGGTGGTTCTTGGAAACTCTTGGAAAATATACAATAACATTGGCTAATAGGGAGCCAATGTTTCTATGTTGGGTAATTATCCAAAGACATCCATAACATTACCCTCCCTAAAATGCCCATTGGTACAAAATGCCCTCATTGTTTCCCCTATAACATTAAGTCAGCTATTAAATCTATAGAGCATGGCCTTGTTTACAGTCTAATCCAGGCTGTAACTGAGGTATTTGCAGTAAATAGCCTCCAGTTTGTGTTTCCATATTAAACATTTACAATATGCACCTTGATGTTTATGTCCCGTGGTTAAATCTCAAGAGTTTGTCGTTTGTACAGTGACATTTTACTGTAGCTTCTCTCCAGATGTTAAACACATAAACACAACAACAACAAGGATAAGCTGCTCAAGTTTACTACATATAAGTTTTACAATGACATTTAACTCTATGCTGCTTTACAATGAATAAGTTAACAATGGAATACATAGATAAGAGGTAAAGCAGTACTAAACTAGGAATAGTTTAGTGCTGCTGCAATTTGGCTGTTGTGTCCTTGGACAAGACACTTCCCCACTTTGCCTATCTATGAATATGGTGTGTGTGTGGGTGAATGATGGCGGTTGTTGTGCACACCTAGACTAACAGCTTGTAGTGCCCAAAACGGGCTATATCAATCCAACGCAATGTTCTTATTGAATGTATTCTGATTGTAATGTATTTCATTCTGTGGTAAAAGCTGCTAAATAAGAAAACTGTTGAGACTGTAAATTTTATGTGTTCATTTTACATACCATTTTCTCTGGTAATAACTAATACAGAAGCTACTGACAGGGTCAACTTTTTTGATCCAATCAGGCACATTGTTACTAAGAGATATGAGAAGCCAAATGCCTGACACTATCCGACACCTGATTCTCTGTCATGGTGCATTTTTAAGAGTGACAAAACAGCAAACAGTAGCAGACACTGGACCACTATAAGGAACAACTGCATGACACTATCCCACAGAGTCGTTTGTGTGTAAAGGCGCGTGCAGACAAGACGCTCAGAATCCCATTCGTGTGTATGTGGCTGCATGGCACAAGGGCACACCAGTACCTCCTGGAAGAGCGCAGGTTTACCACCTTCTTCCAACTAAGAGGCACTTTAGCTCATTCAATCATAGAGCCTGAAATGTCTGTTTCCCCAAAGCAGAACAGGACTCCATTCTACAAGTGAACAGGACAGACAGAGCTGTTGTGATCTGACTCCAAGAGGATTTGGTCTCTTGGACATAATGTTAAACCTACAACGCTAATTTATATTCATAAATTTCACACAAACTTCATGGCAGCTTGCCACCCCTCTTCCTGGTCTGTTTGCATGTCCCCAAGGCAAACACAGCGGCATAGCACGTCCTGTCTGCACGGGCCTTAATGATGCAATATCACAGTAAGTGATAAGTGACAAAGGAGTAAGTGTGTAGGGCAAGGCACCGAAAAGGTTTGGTAAGTTCTGGTACTGGAAAATGTACATTTGTTCAGTGCCAACTTTGGGTTCCTTGGCTTTAAATCAGCCAATACATACAGCACACTGATGTATCAGCAGCACAGGTGCTCAGGCATCACGACTGCGCTCTGCACAAACCAATGGCACAAACAACAGTCATGTTTTAACATAGTCATGTGTTCACACAGCAGTGTATCATCTTATCTGTAAAACAGTAGAGCTGAAAAAACAGCATGAAATCACATCAAGACTCCAGTGCGGGGCCTTTACAGTGTCTCAGAGTCAAAGTGTGTAATAATAGTCTGCAGTGATCGCATAAAGCTGAAGCCAAACAGATAATATGAACCAGACTCCGCCAAAATCATCCTCCTCCTCAGTCCTGGTAAAAGTGTAATTCTCAAGTAAATGTGTGTAGTAAATATTCAGTGTGGAGCGTGCGTCTGCATGAAGATGCAGCCAAACGAGTCCGCATAAAGTTGGCCATAATCCTCCTCCTCTGCTCAGGTAACCGCATAATAAAAGAGTAAACAAAAAGCATGTGCTCTGCAGCGCTGCCTTTGATCTAAAGTGCTGTATGTGTGAGCTTGCGGCTCTGGTTTATTTGCGCATTTATTTTTTTTTATAACTGAACATAATATAGCCTATGATTTAAAATATGAATTAACATAGTAATAATGTAATTCAGGAATTGAAAAATATTTCCTCAAACTCAAAATGTTGAATAACTTCAATGAGAGTTTGATTTTGTCTTTGTAGGCCGAGGTCCGGACGAGTTTCGATGAGCTGTACCGCGTCATGTCTCAGAGGGAGGAGTTTCGTTGGATGATGCTGAGGATCAAACGAATGGCCGAGCCCTGGGTCAGTGCCATCCGCTCTCTGGCCCACAAACAGAACCTGACCAAGAGGCGACGCAAGAAGGTGGGTACTACAAGGGCTCTAAGATGCATCATAATATTGCACAATTCATTTCACTATTTTGGGTGGAGTTTTCAGTGTTGATGACAGAGGCAGAGGGATTCTGTTTAGAACTCAATGCTACTTCCTGTATTTTTGTACTTTTCTTATCAACTTTATTTCCACAAACTGCCACTTCACTTCTGTAACACTATGATAAATATTTACCACAGATAAACCAAGTAACTAAGTAGAAAAACATGAAAACTTGCCATATGCATGTCATATGTCACTATACAAAATTTTAATACTAAGAAAATGCTCATTACTCAATAATATTACTGCGTCGTTTCGTCAGACCTAGATCAAGATACTTTTAAAACGATTCAGGAAAGCTCTAATTTTGTCTTATTTATGTATTTTTCAGTATTGATTCTTGTTCAAATGAGTATCTAATTTTGATACTAGTTTTAGATAACTATAAAATGTGTACTATTAACTACTGATTAAAAATCTATTATTAGTATTAGTCCATCTCTATAGGCAATAACACAACATTGGTGCAGTGGTTGCACTCGACTTCCTGGTTACACCACTTAAACACCCTGGCATTTGGGTGATGTTTGGACTGAATGCGTCGATGAACATAATTTGTGTAATATAAACAGACATGAAGGAGGAGGGAAGAGTTTCAGTTTTACAGTAAATGTCACTGTTGTCATCAAATACACACAGCACAAGCAATCCAAGACAACACAAAAAGTTCTATTATTTTAGTGGTATTGATCCATTACCTTTTACCATATAGAATCAGAATGAGGTCCAAATTTGAATATTTTAAAATGCCAAAAAACCCTAACCCTCACCCCATACTAATTGATACTAAAGCTAATATTCCAATTAGATACTATTTTATAAGTATCAATTCTGAATAAAATCACATTAATAAGACGGTAAGTCAAGTGGTAAAATTAAAGGTGTACTGTGTAACTTTTCGTTGGGGGTCCGTCACCTACTTGTTTCTATGGATGTCATTGCTCTGCCTGGAATGTTCCACAATACGACATTAAACAGGTCTACCTTACGTGTATTCAATTACAGCTTATCCCTTGTATCAAAATAGAGTTTTAAATTTTAGCATCGTGACAACACTACAGTTTGTGACACCAGCCCCTTAATGTGGAAACTTAACTGCGCCATCAAATCATCTCAAGACATTTATTATTAGCAACAAAACTTTACATTTCCATATATCGTTTTACTTTATATGGCCTTATATTGAACTCCAGCCAAGGTAATAACGACCATAACCATTAACTACTGTGAGAAAACCCAACACTTAACGTCTTTATAGATATATGATGGAGGGCTTTTGTCACTCTAATCGCATCTGGGTGTCTTCCAAGTGGAGGTAAGGATGCTCCAGTGGGACAAACGTGGCATAGATTTCGCGTTATTTCGTGTCTGTACGTAGCACTTTCTCTATATCTGCTGAATAATGACCCGCTGCTTTGCCCTGCTCGTGAATAATTCAGAACCCGCGACACCACAAGGCAAAGGAAATGAACAGGGCCTTGTATCTATCCATCTCTGTCTAATTTAACCTTTCACTGTCGAACAAGCACACTATAAGCCTGGATGCATGGTTTTCATTTCCATATCTGATATTTTGTCTATATTCTCAAAAGGATACGTGTCAAGTGCCAGCTATAGAAATCGCTGTCACCTTCAAACAAGTGCTTCCATTTGTTCTGTGCTCTGTGGGACGTCGTGTTCCCATTTCAAATAATCATGGCTCCAGCTCTTTACTGTTTTTGCACCACCTTCGCACCTAGTTCCCGTCGGATTTTAGGTATTTGGACAATGTTGCGGCATGATTCAGTACAAGACACAAGTTAGGGTAAAAAATATCTTTTTCGCCACTTCTGAGCCTGGAGAAATGGCAACGGTTGTATCAGAACAGGCCTGAATTGTTGTGTATATCCAAAATAGGAGAAGTCCAAAGGGAAGAAGGTTATTGCTTTGTTTCCTGTAGCTTGGTTGTTAAATACATTCAAGCACAATGCAAAAGTTGGCAAACCTGTAATGCCCACTGCTAACAATGTGTACTGCCATTGTGTCCTTGGGCAAAACACTTTTATCTGCATACACTGCTTTTTAGCGCCTGTGTTGATAATGTTTTCTTAAAGGCGATTTTTATTTTTTTTAACCTGATTTTTTTACAGTCTTAAAAACATGAAAAACAGAACTAGTTCTTCACTTTCCTAATGCAATCCTAGCATCCTAATTATTCACTGCGATGTGTTTATAAGTGCTTTTCAGAGCTTTCAGAGGCCAGAGAGTTTAGCATCACGGTAATGCTAACAACAACTAGCACGCTAACAGCGGACCAGCGTTACTTCCTGGTTCTCTAACAGTTAAAACACTTTGAGAGAGATGCTTAGACTATGTGTATGTACTGAGCCAGAACAGATGTTACTTTATTATATGAAAAACAGGTCGAATATTAAACTTTGCTTTTGCTGCTGCTCTAGCTGGACTTTTAATAGTTATGTCTCTGTTTGGACAGAGACATAACTCTTTCCAGGGTGCTTTCATACATCTGGCAAAGGAATATAGCTGGAAACTAGCCTCTTGCTTAACTCTGGCATATGATGCGGTTGTACTGTCGGTTAATATGCACTGTTCTTGTTTTAAATAAATAAATAAAATAAATGCTTTGAGACTTGACTGACCAAGGAGGGAAAAGCTCCAAATAACCTGACCCTAAAATTGTAATAATGCTAACTAACTACACCTGTGACTTGCATAATCCTTATATTTATAATATTTTTGAACTTTTTTTTCTCTCATCCATTAGATCCTGGTCCACTTGGGGCTCCTGACCAAAGAGTCGGGCTTTAAGATTGCGGAGAACGCCTTTAGTGGGGGTCCTTTGGGTGAGCTGGTGCAGTGGAGCGACCTCATCACCACCCTGTATCTGCTCGGCCACGACGTGCGCATCTCCGCCTCCATCGCAGAGCTCAAAGAGTGAGTGACTGATCAGACACATTGTCAATAAGGAACAGGGCTGCATCATATATGCTGCATCATATATGCATCCACCTCCATCTGGAAGATTTGATTTATCCCAAAGGAGCCTTGATTTCATCTGTTTGTCTATGTCATGTTTTTTTTGTTTGTTTGTTTGTTTTTTTGAGTCTGACTTGCAGAATAAGGCATGCACATATAAAATGAATTATTGTGTATTGATTAAAATATTGTAATAATATCAATATAGCTTTATTCAACAGCCATATCACACATCATCATCTCTTATATTCTAATAATAATCTGATAATAATCTAATAATGATCTAATAATGATCTAATAATTAATCAATAAATAACCAATCAGGCATAACATTCTTATTCCTGCAATGTACAGCCATGTTTCTAAAATCTTTTATGGTAACCTGTTTTAACTGCCCATGTGTATGAGACCAGGGCTAAACCAGGGCTAAACCAGGGCTAAACCAGGGCTAAACCAGGGCTAAGCCAAGACTAAGCCAAGACTAAGCCAAGACTAAGCCAAGACTAAGCCAAGACTAAGCCAAGACTAAGCCAAGACTAAGCCAAGACTAAGCCAAGACTAAGCCAAGACTAAGCCAAGACTAAGCCAAGACTAAGCCAAGACTAAGCCAAGACTAAGCCAAGACTAAGCCAAGACTAAGCCAAGACTAAGCCAAGACTAAGCCAAGACTAAGCCCTACATTAACCCTAAGGTTAATGTACTTCTTGTTTTGCACTTAATTGCAATGATCTACGTATCTACAAATGTTGCTTACTTGGAGTGTAATTGTTCATGTTTCATAATTTCTGAGTTTGAATACATATTTTTGTGCAGGATCATGCGTAAGGTGATGGGGAACAAGTCCAGTTGTCCCACTCAAGGAGATAAAATCGTGGAGCTCATCTACATCGACATAGTGGGACTAACACAGTTTAAGAAGACACTCGGCCCGTCCTGGGTCCACTACCAGTAAGTAACCTTCCATACCTAAAACAAGCCTGCGCAGTAGCTCAGGAGGTCGGTGCTATCGCAAAAGAAAATTCAGTTCAGTCAACTGAACCGATGTTTTAACAGATACTGCTTAGTGTAAACAGCTGGATGTGTTAGTTTCAGTGTAGTTAGCTCCTCCCCCTCAGACCCTCTCAGAACTGATGAAACCACAGGGATGAGTGATGAAACGTATACGCTCTTAAAATCTTTTGTCCAGTTGACAGAATTCAATTTTCTTTTGCAACCCCTAAAAATATGAATTATGAAGTATGCATTAGTCACAATTAAACCAGTGCACACACGCACGTGCACGCGCACACGGAGCAGTCACAATATTATCCTACAACAACGAATGTCTTATCTTACGAGACTTGAGATTTAATATCACAAATACTGATCAGTTAGACTTTAGCATTAAAGGTGCACTATGTAACTTTTCTGGTGATGAAACCACTGCTCTGTGTGTCCATTTACCATTTACCAAAAACTTGGCCACTTAAAATTGAGTGACATTCCTATTATTCATAAAATGCACTATTTAATTTGCAGCCAACTGAAATAAAATGTGATTAATAATCTTCCATTCTCCATTACAAATGCACTCAAAATAATGCTGCTGATGAAAAATAATGGTGATATTGTAGTTGAGTTAACCTGGTCAGCCCCAGTGTACCTTTATATATAGTATGATGCATTCACTGTCCTGTTGACCTTATGCTGCTCCTGGTTTCTGTTACGGCCTGTAGACTAGGCCTTCCTGATTTTTGTTTTCTTTTTTGTTTCTAAGCAGGAAAGAAAAGGAACAATATGTCTACCCAACACTAACGTCTTCCGGTTCCTTAGACTTGTCACCAGTTTTCCTTTGGAAGACCGTCAGTTATAGGAAGTTGGGAAGTTGATTCATTAGTAACATAATGGGTGCTATTTGGTGCTATTTTTATATATTTTCCTTTCTGCCATTGTCAAAACCAAGGCCAATGCTTTTTCCAGGTCAAGCTCAGTTAAGCTGCTATAGATCTGCATTAGACCTTGTTTGTAGAAAGTTTTGGTTTAGACCTGGCTTAGTTCTTGTGTAGACCCCAGTTTAGACTTTTTCTTTGTACTGGCTTAGGTCATGGTTTAGAGGCTAGGTTGACCTGGTGTAGGTTCTGTTTTTTACCTGGTTTAGAACTTGCTAAGATCTTAATTTAAACCTATTTTACTAATTTAGTTTCGGGTTTAAACCTGATATAGATCTGGTTTAGACCTAGGTTTGGTCCTGGCTTAGATGCTAGTTTAGTCCTGGCTTAGATTCTGGTTTTGACCTCTCATAGAACTTTCTAAAATCTTTCAGACCTGCTTTAGTATTGTCTTAGATCTTGATTTAAACCTAATAAAGAACTGAGCGGTTTAGAACTGGTTTAGAACTGGTTTAGAACTGGTTTAGTACTGGTTTAGTACTGGTTTAGAGGTGGCTCAGATGCTGATTTAGATCCTGGTTTAGACCTGTTGCGACTTCGATAGCCCCAGTATTTTCTGATGGTTATTTGCAAATAAAATCAAAAAGCGAATGCCAAGTTTTTTACATTTTTGAATTCAAATGACTGTAGTTCGTCAGCCTGCCCATCACAGTGCCGCCTTCACTCTACTATATTGTCTTTATAAAACCATGATACCGAATCATTTTGCAGTGGACCCTTGCTTTTCCATTGTTGAGTCTAAGTGCTCAGAGCCATCTAAACACTTCCACCGTACCTCCTCCAGGACTCCCTCTATCCATTTTCTGGCTGTTATTTCCACTCCCGGTCCCCCTCTCCCAAAGTCTCTTATTATGTTTGTCTTCAATTGCTTTTGTTGCCTTAAAGCCCCGAAATCCCCCTATTCCCTCTGCAAAGCCATCCCAATCTTCTCGAGGTTTTATTTTTCACATTGAGAGGAAGCCCCATGGACATATTCCCTTATCCCATTTCTCATATATCCAACTTTTAGCAAAATGTGTTAGCGCCAGTTCTGTTGAAGTCTTGGCTACAGTTACATAGTGTAAATAGAAAAATAAAACAACTCAAATCTAGGCCTGTCACAACAACACATTTTGAATCACGATATATATTACTACAGAGAAATATTGCAATAAACGATAATATTGTAACTTCTTTATGCCTCTGACACAAGAGACACAAGATAATCCCAAACCCTAAAATAATAAGCGGCCTTTTTAAAATCATATATGCATGTCCGGAAACCACTACAACTTACTGCATTTTGAAAAGCTGATGTCTAAGTTTAACTGCGCGTTAATATCTTTGAAAAAGTTGCACTATGTAGCTTGCTTGTCTCCATGGAGATGTTATTGCTTTACCTGTAATGTTCGACAGAATGGCATTAAAAGCTTATCCAGCTCCATAGAGACAGCCCCACCAGGCGAAGTTACAGGTCACATCTGTGG
>KN474094.1:16832-30175 GCA_000787095.1 Periophthalmodon schlosseri | reverse complement strand
TAGTCCTGGTTTAGTCCTGGTGTAAACTGGGTTTGGTATTATTCTAGTCATGGTTTAGTCCTGGTTTAGTCCTGGTTTAGTCCTGGTTTAGTCCTTAGTATTACAACATAATTTTGCATTTTAACCATTTTAATTTTATCTGCCCCCCATCTGTATGAATTCATCTTGGCCTATAGAATGTTATGATGTCATCTAAAACCCAGCAGTTACATGCACGTTTATTACAATATGATCAGCGACGCGCCGATCCAGCTCCGATTCTGTAGCATCTATAAGTATCTGCCGTTACTTGATATCAACTGATACCAGCGCAGAGACTGAAAGCAGCATTTATTTCTTTAAACAAAAATCTAATAAAACAAAACTCCAAATGTGTTATGCAGCTGTTATGGGTCCCTAACTTAAAAAAAACCGTGTATAAATAAAAGTTCAAATGTTATGAGACTTTCTGGGCCAACTAGGACCAATAAAGAGTCTTTTTGGAAGCCGATATCCGATCCAGCAAATACCAGTAACCAGAATCAGATCGGTGAATACCTAAATATGATCTGGCGAGGGGAGAAAAAAAGGGAAAAACAACAAATGAGATATGCATTTTTGTCACTATTGTCCACCCCTACACCGTACAATGTTTTACTCCTACACTTTGGGGCTAGTAATAGTTACACTAACCACTTAGGACAGCCAACTGTGTGCGTCTCTGTGTATTAAGGAAGCCCCACTGCTCATGAGTAAAGCTAAAAAACTATTTCAAAGATCTACTTATTTCTTTGGCTGTGTTCACACTTGTCCTGGGCTGGTCCTCGTTTAGTCATGGTCTAGTTGAGGTTTAGTTCCTGGTCTAGTCCCTGTGTGGTTCATAATGGTGTGCGTTAGTGTGAATACAGTATAATAAAACATACACCACTCTTATATTTACAACTTAGAAGCATATTTTTATTGATAGTCGCAAAGGTCCAGTCTTTTCTTTTTTCTCTGTCTCATCACCTCCGGCATTCGTTTTCAACACAAAACTCAAAATATACACAAACAATCCACACGCAGCAGGCAGTAAGCAGCAAACAGACATTCAGAATACTAATATTAATAATAACAATAGCAGCAGTTGTAGTATTCAGTGCCTTGTGTAATTACCGTGGATGCAACAACAGCCAGTTCTTTCTACAGTATTAACCACAGACTGTGTAAAGAAACGGACTGAGTGAGTGTGACGTCACCCACAGCGTTCAGCTCCAGTCAAATGAAGCTCGTTGAGGTTAGATCAGTTATACCGGCGAATTTGGAGCAGGGAGCGGGCGCTTAGCAACGCTGTCAATCAAACCTGTTGCTAACGCGAGCGGGAGCGATCTCCGGGAAAGAAGGCGCCTGATTTGTGTGTTATTAATGTTCATATCTTGATTTACGGACACAATAGCGAAATAAAAATACCAGGATCATGTAGAGCGGGTTAATACGAACATTTTAAGACCAAAATGACGAGCCTGACAGCAGCAGTTACAGAGAGAGGGGCCACAGTTTTCTAATGTAAAGTGAATTGGAGTCAGAGTCGATGGAACCGGAAGCGCGCACATGCTCACTTCCTACTTGGAACGCGGCGGCTAGCGGGTTAGCTATGTTCATTTATATATACAGCCTACGGTATTAATCAACATGGGATTTACCCCGTCGCTTATTTATTGTGAATTGTGATATTGTTTCAGTTTTTCCTCTAAAAATGCCCTAACATACCTTAAGCTCTACCACTACTGTCATATATAAAATATTTAAGTTTTAAGAATGTGTAATAACAAAACTTTCTATATGGTGGCTGCACTGAAATACAGCAAAGGATCATTAGTAGAGTGTTTGTCCACTGATGCGAAGGGCGGTCGGATCCACTGACTAGACCTGTCACGATAACACACTGTGAAGTTCGATTTATCGCTAAAGTAAATATAGATGATAAACGATAATATTGAGACTAATTTATGACACTGACACAACAATCCAGGAGCAGACATAAACCACAAAAACTATTCTAAATCTACAGTATGGTTAAAAAAATCATGAGCTGCAATAAATAAACAGCAAAATGATACACTTTCGTACTTAGTTTGCATCTGTAATGAGTCTTACACGTTATTAATTCAACCTTTTATGTCTTAAATCTTATCATAGAGCGAAAAAATAACCAAAAATTTCGCAATAGTGCAAGGAAAATGTGCACACAAGAAATACTGACCCCAAAAAATATTGTTCCAACTTTTCTTATACTGAACGATAAGTCGATATAGTGATTATCGTGACGGGACTAGCACTGACCCACAGGTTGGCGGTGCGATTCTATCTCCCACACATGTCGTTGTGTCGTTGGGTAAGACACGTAACCCACATCGGCCTCAGTGTCCGTGTACGCTGGTGTATGAATGCGTGTGTGAATGGGTGAACGCTTTGAGTGACCATTTACGATCATGGTATTGTTTTAACTTGCTGTTGTTTTAACTTGCTGCAACAAAACAGTGCATTTAGGTGTTGTAATGTGCAAATTCACATGTTAAAGTGTCCAATATACAAAATTAGTATTATTAATGTAAGAATTTGGATATCTCCTCATCATAATGTCTCTGTTACAGTTTCATCCATTTTTAAAATCATGAGTTTGAGGCCAAAGTGCAACTACACCAGCTGTTTACTGCATCCCCGACCCGGACATAACACAACATAACATTTGCTCAGTCTCAAAAAGTTAAATTTTACATTTTACACATTACTTTACACATTGACAGCACAGAAGACAGGCTCTGTGTTTTTACATCACAATAAATACAAATATATTACTTTACTTTTAGTGTCTCTTGACCTCTTTCGTTCATCCAGCTAACGCATGTCTTTACATCCCTCAACGGCGATTCAACTTGATTAAAGGCAACAGTTTGTACAGTAAAATCAGAAACGCACATCATCTTTCAATATTTAGTGAAGGCTTTTAAATACAGAGGCACAAAATCTTATTTATGTCATACAAGCTCAAACAGTTACCTGACCATAGACTGTGTAAAGAAGTGTATGAACCTGACCCAGACCTTCAGATGTGTTCAGTTGTGATGTGTTCATGATCAACTGTGTTATCTGTAATAATATAAGGAATAAAAGTTGGAAAAGAGGTTGTTCTTCAAAACGCCAAATGCCTGTGGCTGTTATGTAGTTGGCTACCGGATTTTATTGTTATAATTTCTAGAGATCGACTGATATGGGTTTGTCATGGCCGATGCCGATGCCGATTGTTTAAAATCCAGAGCAGCCGATGGTCGATAAGATCTGCTGATATTTTTGGATCGATATGTGGGTCTGATTTTGATTATTTTACCCAAATTATACTTATATTATGTTATATTTAAACTTACTATAAACTCCCCCCAAGCCCTTACTTAACATAAACATTTAAGAGAGCTGTAGACACGTTTTGTGCATTTCTCTTCATATTAAAGTGTTAATATAAATCTTTGTGTGTATTTTTTAGGCAGCAGATCGACCAAAACAAAATATCGGCTTGTACTGTACATTTAAGCCAATATCCCATACGCTAAAAAGTCCAAATATCGGCCCAATATATCGGTCTATCTCTAATAATTACTTTTTGCATGTGTGATCAAAGGGTAGACAAGCTCAAAATTGTACTCAATTAAAGATAAACTTACTTCAGAATAATATTAGTTAATAGTATTAAGTACAAGTACAAAGCAGTCGTCCAGGGAAAGTATTTGGGGAAACTTCTACTCAAGGAAGAGTAACTGTAAAACTAATATATCTTTAATAATTTAAACTGAATGTAATTGGACGGATTAAATAATATACAAAATGTGGTGTTCAAAGGTCAGAGCACAAAAATGAGACAGGAAATCCTGGCTGAAGCGGCGGTGCAAGAAGCAACAACATCAACATAATGATTTTGTCACTTTCTAGACAAAAAACACTGTGAAATATATTACTCGAGGAGTAGGAGTAAAAGTACTGTGTCAGAAAATTACTCTAAGTACAACTGTATTTAAGAGTTTATCAAGTAACTGTAACTGACTACTACGCACCTCTGACTATGACACTAGTGTCATTATAGTCAAAAATATTAAATAAATATCCTCTCAAACATATTCTACAGTTAAAGTAAAACCTGTAATCGTCTCCAGTGTATTTCTGTCTCTTCAGTGAACGTTGGTCCCTTCGTGTGGCAGTGATTCTGACATGTCTTTTTGGGTCAAGCTGCGTGCTCCAATACCAGCTTTTCAGCCTGACCTCAATACATAAAACCCCAAATCCTACAGGCTTTTAACACTGGGGGTAGTGAGGGCCCGGGTCTTAGCTCGGAGCATGTGTTCACCCTCTTACATGACGATATGCATGAAGCTGCTGTTCCAATGTCAATGGTAATGTTAACCCATTGTTTGAGTTGAACAGGAAGTTATTTTAAAAAGCCCATATTAGGCTATTTTCTGATCTACGTATGTTATGATGTTGTTTCCTCATCAAAAACAGACCTGGAGTTGTGTTTTGTTTCATTCACACAAGTTTAACACACAAATCCTGCAAATTTAGGTTGAGTTCTTCTCTCAAACTGAAAACGCTCTGTTCCACCTTGTGATGTCATGCGATAATACAGGAAGTGCTCCATTATGTTTTTAAACTCCATTCACCTTCGCGAGAATCATTTAGATAATTTCAGCTCTGGAATTTCCAGTCTCTAATAAACTAAAGGTAAAAGGAGCTGTTCACTTGAAAACTACCGCTTCATGACGTCACAAGGTGGAACAGAGCGTTTTCAGTTTGAGAGAAGAACTCAACCTAAATTTGCAGGATTTGTGTGTTAAACTTGTGTGAATGAAACAAATACAACTCCAGGTGTGTTTTTGAGGAGGTCACAACATTATAACATGACTTAAAGCTCCCAAGAGTCAATTTTGTATAATATGGGACAATAGATTATCTTGTCTTATATAAAACCTGCTTTCCATGTAGTTTAAATAATTGAAAGCGCCTCCTGAAAATGCATGTGATCTTGTATTAGTTTAGCAGTTGATATTTCAGTCTGGTCTCCAGTGTTAATGCCTCTGGATTCAAATGTGTCGTCTGAGCAGAATCCTACTGTTAAAACATAAACTACAAATTTACTACAAAAATCTAATTGCGCTTGAAATCTTTGTCCGAAAAAACAAAACAAAAAAAACCAAAACTTGGATATTTTAGTAAAAGCCCTACCAAAATATTAACTGTGAATAAAACATGAATTGTAAATTAAAAGTGCGCTATGTAACTTTTCTGGAGCAGAGCACACTACGTGCTCTTGTTTCCTTGGAATATTTCACAATATGGCATTAAGCAAAGTTACAGATCAGATCTATGGAAAGGCAACTCTGTTCACAGTAAAAATGCACATTTTTTTGTGTGTGTGTTTTTTTTTGTTTTTTTTTTGTTTGTTTTTTTTAATGGAAGATAAATTAGTTAAGTGCCATAGTGTGAAAAATTCCAGGGAAGGCAATATCATTTCCATGGAGACGACCCTTCATCAGAAAAGTTACACAGTGCACCTTTAATGGCACATTAAAGAAAAAAAACAAAAAAACTTAGATATTTTTTCCAAAGCCCTACCAAAATATGAACTATGAATAAAGCATGGTTTGCAAATTAAAAGTACACTATGTAACTTTTCTCGCTGCCTGCTCGTATTTTCATGAAATGTTCCACAGTATGGCATTAATCAAAGTTACAGGTAAGCTCTGTGGAAAGGCAACTCCGCTCACAGTAAAAATGCAAGGTATTTTTTTTAAATAAAAGATAAATTAGTTGAGTGCCATAGTGTGAAACATTTCAGGGAAAGCAATATTATTTCCATGGAAACAAACAGATGGCAGACCCTTCATCAGAAATGTTCCATAGTGCACCTTTAATGCCTCATAATACATAAAAAAAAACTTTGTATGAGTGAAATGGCTTATTCTAGTCATACCCTGTTGTATGTAGCTGCTTGATTGTGTTTTGTGAGTTGCCTATAACTTAATTTCGTGTTTAAAACCTGCATAACATCGTTGTTATTTCTTTTCCAGCGTCAGATCGACCATGGGCACTTTCTCATTGGGGGACAGGGGAGCAGGCTCTTTGCTTTCGGACCCGTCCACCACCACGTTCTCTGGAGCAGAGGAGGAGCCTGCAGTCTTCCCCGCACTCGCTGCAAATCCCTGGGCTATGTCGTCAAAAGTCCTCCCTTTGGTCTCCGGCACGCGCAGGAAGGTGAAGATGAAGAAGATGATCAAGAGGGCCACGAAGATGAGGAAGACATAAGCGTCGCATATTTCCTGAAACAAGGTCAGACAGTTTAGAAACATACTCTTCATTTATGAGAATTATATGTGAACATTTCAGAATTAAAATTTGTGGGAAAAAACTCAAACAAAATATCCAAACATGTTGCTTGATCACTTATTTTTGAAGGGCAAGGCAAGGCAAGTTTATTTGTACAGCACAATTGGTACAAAGTAATTCAAAGTGCTTTACAGAATAAGAAAGACATTAAAATCACAATACAACAAATCAAAACATAAATAATCACAGAGAAGAGTGCAGAATAAAAACCTTTTTATACTATGGGTTTTATGTGATGTAAAAACAACACACTTGCATGGCCCCAAGTCCTCATAATGTCATCCGTGACAGCAACAGTATTTGGCAATTTGGAAAGGCGAATGTAACCTACTGATGCATAATACACTATATAGGACATAAAAAGCATCCATACCGCCAGTTTAGGAAAGCCCAGTCCGACCAGGAAGTTGGCCGTCCAGTTGCAGAAGCCAGACACGGCCATAGCGGCTGGGCGTGGTCCTTGGGAGAAGAGCTCAGCCACAATGAACCATGGGATTGGACCTGGACCCATCTCAAAGCTCGCCACAAACCCAAAGATGGCTACGATGGCCAGATAGCTCAGAGCCTGGTTTGTCTTCTGCTCAAAAGGGAAAACAACAGTTACATAAATAATATGGTCGACTCCACTGAGTACAAAATAAACTAAAGTATGGTTCAAGTCAGTGGAGTAACTGTATTTAAGTATGGTTCAAGTGAGTGGAGTAACTGTACTAAAGTATGGTATAAGTGAGTGGAGTAATGTACCCAAGTTACTTGTAAATAGTAAATAAAAATAGCGTACATTTTCTGGTGAAAATTATGCAGTCCAACTTAACAAGATGTCTGTGTAATCCCTCAATCGTCCAGGTATGATCCATAGTAAAAGAAAAATTCAAAATCCAAGCCGCAACTTTTTGCCCAGTTGACAGATTTGAATTTTTCTTTTACTACAGTCCACCACCACTGCTCGAAGACAAATCAAACAAATGTTGATATTTCTCAATTTTAACAATAAAAATACAGTACAGAGAAATACTATATACTTAAGTATATATAGTACTCTTATTAGAGGAAAACTATCTTACTCTTCCCATTTCTAATAAGTCTACATTTATGTAGATTCAAATTTGATAACCAACTTTACCAACAGTAACTAATAATTGCTGAAGTATATGTCAGTTCTTCTTATCTTACTTGAAATGGGAAGAATAAGCTCATATTAGAGTCTAATGGAGCTCTGCAGTGACCGCCTGCTCAGGTTCTGGAAGTCAATTTTTCATTTATTTTTTCCCATAGACTTTTTGAAAAATTAAAATATTAAGAGTTCAAAGGCATCGCGGAGGCTAACCAGCTGCATGCTAACCAGCTAGGTCCTAACCGGCTACATGCTAACTAATATCCATAGCGCGGTTGTTTTAAGCCCAAAATGCCATTTAAAATGCAAGATTCTAGTTTTTAAAGTTTCAGAAACAGATTTTGAATAAAATGATAGGTCTGCTGGCCATTAGCTGAGCACAGAGCTGATTATCCCTGAGCAGCCTTTCGAACTTTGAGTAAAATATTAGATTGACCGTTAATGTTAATGTATGTATTCATGTATGTGAATGTAACTACATGTATGTACTACTTGATATTATTTATCAAAGGTCATCGGCCACTTACCACCAAAGCCAGGGATATGGTCATAAGCAGGGCACAGACAGCCATTCCAGCTAAACCAATCAGATGCAAGGTCCTACGCCCCGCCCTTTCAACCAGGAAGAGCTTCACAGAACAAATCAACAATCAGTTATAAATATTCACTTTCCAAATATTGACATAATTTGTGGATTTTGTGAATAACTTACAGAGACAACAGTGAACACAGTGTTGACGACTCCAGCTCCGATTGTGGCGTAGATGGGTTGAGTCACTCCGGCCGTCGCGAATATGCTCGTAGAATAGTAAAATACCTGACAGAATAGAGAGGAACATTTTAATTTTTTTGTTAAATTATATTTCAAGGTCCTATATTACACAAAATTGACTCTTGTGAGCTTTAAGCCATGTTATAATGTTGTTACCGCATCAAAAACTTATCTGGAGTTGTGTTTTGTTTCATTCACACATGTTTGAGTTTATTATTAGTCTGTCTACACCTCCAAAGCTCAAAATGCTCTGTTCCACCTTGTGTTAACATCTACCTTTTACCTTTAGTTCAGTAGAGATTGGCAATTCCAGGGCTATTGTTTTCTTTGTTCTTTGTTTTTCTCTTTGTTTTGTTTTTTTGTTTTGTTTTTCTTTGAGAACAATGAAAACAATAGAGCTAGCCAGGATGCTAATAGGCGTGAAACCACTCATTAGGGGCTTGAATGACTATGCTAAGTAGGACTCAGGCACAGTGCACACTTAGGGGAGCAAATGGCATTACCAAATATTATCTGTGTAATCCCTCAATCATCCAGGTCTGATCCACAGCAAAAGAAAAATTAAATTTGTCAACTGGACAAAACGTTGTAGGAGTGAAGATGTTTCGCTGCTCATCCAAGCCGCTTCTTCAGTTCTGGTCAGATTACTGGTGAACACTGCCTTATATCTATCTGCCGGGAAGAGCTACACTGAAACTCAAAACACCTATTGTTTACAGTTACTGTTTGTGGGCTAGGTCTGTTGTGCTACCCAACGTGTGCACTATGCCTGAGTCCTACTTAGCATAGTCATTCAAGTCCCTAATGAGTGATTTCACACCTATTGGCATCCTGGCTAACCCTATTGTTCTCTTTGTTTTCTTTGTTTTGCTTTGGGTCTGAGGATGGAGTTACAGATACAGGATAGATGATGTCTGAGGTCCCTATTCCTGCTCAAGGAAGGATTGTCTTTCCTAACAAAAATTGCTTCTTTAACTCCCCTCTCAAACCATTTCTTTTCTTTGACTAAGATCTGTCCCTCACTATCTTCAAAGGAGTGGTTTGTGGCTTTGAGATGGAAATGGACAGCAGATTGTGGTCCTGAGCTGCTCTTGCGACAGTGTTGGTACATTCTTTTGGCAGTTTTGTTTCTCCAATATGACGCTCACTGCACTCTTCACTAAACAAATTAATGTGAGATAAGTTTAATACCATCCAGTGAAACATTACACATAGAGCAATAACATCTCTATGGTAGTGGCTCATCACCGGAAAAGTTGCAAAGTGCAGCTTTAAATGATTGTAAATGTCAGAGGAGATTCAAAAACATGATCACGTTGCTGGGGACATACATTAACCTTTTAAACAGAATCTATAGATCAGTATTGAAGCTTGTGATGTGCTGACAGGGCCCCAACACTCACTGCGTTGATGCCGGACAGCTGCTGCGAGAGCTGCAGGACGATGGCGATGATGATGGGCTGGCGGTAAACAGGAGATCGGAACAGCTCTGGGATCGTGACTTTTTTCTCCATGGACATCTTCAGACCCTCCTCCTTCATCTCCTGAATGTCGTCCTGCACGTCGTCATGGCCACGCAGACGCTCCAGAGCTGCAGGGAACCAGAGAAGACAGGTATGAGTTTAAATTAAATTGACTTATAATATTTAGGTAAAATTATCCAGCTAAGGTAGTCCTGACCAAGCCTAACTCATAATCTAGAGATGAGTCCCGAACGAAGTAAAAGTAGTACTGTACTTAAGTAGAATTTTTAGGTATCTGTACTTTACTTAAGTACATTTTACAGTGAATACTTTTTACTTTTACTTCACTACATTTGAGAGCAGGTATCTGTACTTTCTACTCCACTACATTTTTCACTGGACTGAAAAGCTTTGAGCAAACAAAAATAAATACACAAAATTCATAAGAAAAACTAAGAAATTGATTCGTATTTTTACTGTGACCAAAATATGTATAATTTTTTAATTAATATCACTACATTTAACGCTTAACAAATTAACAACACTTTTTACTCTTAAAGTACCATTTTAAACGTGTACTTAACTAATAGAAATGATCAGGTTCAACATTTGTGACATTTCCTTTTGGCAATTTTTGATCAAAGTCTATAATTAAAGGAAAAGAGCCCCGCCCCCTCCCCATCTTAAAGTTTGACATCATCAGTGAAATTCAAATGATGAACAGGACATGCAATGTAGAAGCAAGGATAAAAGGCGGATATAGATGAGTCTATCTGCGTACAGTATTACGTCACCTCACCTTTTCTGGCCTCGTCCTCCTTGTTGAGGCTGATGAGGAGGTATCGGGGGCTCTCGGGGCAGAAGGGTAACATGATGCTCTGTAGCACCGCGGGCAGGATGGTCAGAGCCAAGAGCAGAGGCCAAAGAGCATCTGAGCCCAGCAAGAACTCCAGGCCAAAGATCTGAAGCAAACAACAGAATGGAGAAGTTAGTGAGTCAGTTACGTTTAATATTTGGTATTTGTTGGTATTTATATGTAAAAAGGCAGATTAAGGTCATGATTTACTCAGTTAATCTGTCTTCATACAAATACATTGTTTCCTTGTACTTTTGTCTGCATAAATAGTTGATTTTGCATTAAGTGAGTGCCATTTGGGTCAGATACATAGAGAAACATAATAGTTTTGAGAGCTTTTGCCACACGCCCTAACTAATCGATTGGCTCTGTGCATAGTAGCATGCTAGCTAGCTCGCTGTGTGTCAAGCTTATGCTAAACTTTTATTAAAAGCCTAAAATATAAAATAAACAACCTTCTAAAATTCTAATTAATTAAAATAAAGACTATCTGATTGTTTTTAAATGTAGAATACTTCAGTTTATGATGTTGTTTTAATATTTATTATGCCTCAAAATTAGCATTAGCCTTAGCATCGAGACACAAACATCTCTCCTTCTAAACACAGAAATTTCCTCAGCTGAAGTATTCATTTTATTTGTGTAGTTTTTAACATGTTGTCAGTGACATCCACCTGCAGCTTCCTGTCCACTGTCTGAGCTTTAAATATTTATTCATTTTAGTGTGACTCGTCTAAAACCTTATGTAACGGTGAGGTTGCCGGGGGCTGTTGCACTCAGAGCCAATTGGCAAGACATGTCTTTAATCGACCAAGAATTTCTTTAGTCGACTACAGCCCGCCAAACAAGGATATAAAGTGATATTTCTGCACGTTTGTTGTTCATTTCACAGTCCATTCATGTTTAGTGCGATACTTGAACCTCAACCAAGACATGTACAGGGACTTTAGCACATTCCTAGTGCGTTTTCAGAATATCATCTGAATATGGCTATCAAGACAATTCAAAAAAATATCAAGATATACATTTTTGTCTTTATCACCAATCCCTACTTTATACCTGTGCAATGAGGATGCCTATGACGACTCCGAGCTGATGCAGTGTCCCAAAGGCTCCTCGGAGGGCGGTGGGGGAGATCTCACCGACGTACATGGGAGTGAGGCCAGTGCACAGACCACAGAAAACACCTATGATCAAACGCCCAATGATCACCATCTCAAAAGACCGGCTCAGACTGGACAAGCCCATCAGACCTCCCCCCAGCGCGGCCAGGATGTTCGCCAGCAGCATGGACTTACGCCTTTACGGGGGACAGACAGAGAACAACTGTTACTGCACAGCTACAAGTAGTGAGTAAAATCATTGGCTGTATATAAAGGAAACTGTAGAATATTATTAGTGATTTCACTACATTTCAAAAATACATAAATAAATGAGTGAAATGAATGAGTTAAATGACTTGAAATCAGGGGTAAGCTATTCAGTCTTGACAAAAATACCTAAAACCAGATAATGTACAGGATTCAAGACATTTAACTGAGGCTATTATTTATTTATTTATATTAGAATTTTAATTTAATTTAATTTAATTTATTTATTTATTTTTAAACTGTAATTTTTTTGATCAGGTTAAATTAATATATTCTAGGTCATACAATTTATCTGGCCTCAAAATGTACTGCCAAAAGCACTTCACAAATAAGAATAAGTACTTAAACAATCCAGAAATATTGTACCAATCAATTTCACCAAGCAAAAGTAAACAAGTAAAAACTTGTATTAATTTGAATTAAAGTCAGTATTGATATTTATTCTACAAATATCTATATTCAGTCAATCATATTTTCACCTGCCGAATCTGTCCACCATGGCTCCCACAGAGAAGGAGCCGACCATCCCTCCCACGCTGAAGATGGCGACAGCGAAACTCCACACCATCAGGTTGGTTCCAGGAGTGAAGGCCTCCCCGTACCGCTCCATCGACACGTTTTGGAAGAACAGACGCAGTTTCTGTCAAGTCACAAAATGGATTCAGAGTAGGGCTTGTATTTATAAACCTTGTACCTGCCTGTCCCAGGTGTGTCCAAACTGTTTTCACTGAGGGCCACATATAGAAACAGATTTGTAGAGGAGGCACGTGGACTGATGTTTGACACAGCGAGACTTTCAGATAGATGCATTTTACACCTTTTGTTATGACCCAAAAGTTGACCAAAACATATTTAATAAGGGCACAGGAAACAAAGATCAGGGTTCAGCGCTGTTTATTACTTTTTTAACTTTCTGGGTCATAATGTTTTAAAGCCGCTGGGGAAAAAAACCTAAACAAACCCAGTTCCCAAAAAAAAACAAACAAAGGAAAAAGCTGGCCAACCGCTGCCTCTACTCTAATGAAAAAACAACCCGTAAACTATCCCTACACAAATTAAAGAACGAAAGCAGGACGTCCGGACTCACCATGCCAAACAAAAAGAATCTAAGGTAAACTTATATATATAAATATATACAAAAAATAGGCAAAAAAATGTAAATCAACTAATGACTAAAAATATACAAGAAAAAATAGGACTAAATTCTATGAACTGAAACTGGAAAAAACACCTTTAAAAAATCTTGTAACACTAATTCCAGGCCTAATGTCGGTCTGTATCACAATGCAATGAGATGTTATTCAGGTTACAGTGATAGAAATACTTGAATTTGCAGTAAAAAAGTACTGCCTATGACCATTTGGGCCAATTCAGCAGG
>KN474094.1:0-16758 GCA_000787095.1 Periophthalmodon schlosseri | reverse complement strand
GCAAGAGGGTCATAGTTTGGACACCACTGGCCTATTTGGTAAGTAAGTGCAGATGTCCATTAGCAAAGACCTGCATGAATCAAGAGGAAATGTGTTGAAATAATCTTAATTTGGACACATCTCAGTGGCCCGTGTCGCTGCGTTTGTTGTGTTTTGCACAATGTCCACTTGAGGGCAGTATTAAGCAATAACATAGTACATTATATTAAGGGAGGGCACTAGCACGACATTATAAGGGGAAAAACTGTCTCCAGATATATTTCATTTTGAAGGCTTTTTGTTTTTCCCAGGTCACACACACTTACACACACACACACACACACTCTCACACACTCACCTGCTCCGGCGCATTGATGACACCTGTGTTGTAGCCAAACTGCAGAGACCCAATGACAGCCGTGGACACACAAAACAGCAGGTAAGGAGTGATGGTCTTCTTTGGCTGTGCAGATAAAAAACAGGGAAAATGACAATGGGGATGTAGGATATTAGAAAAATGTGCAGTGATAACTATGTTTAAAGGTCCTATATTACACAAAGATGACTCTTGTGAGCTTTTAGTCCTGTTATAATGTTGTTACCTCCTCAAAAACATACCCAAAGCTCAAAATGCTCTGTTCCACCTTGTGATGTCATGAAGCGGTAGTTTTCAAGTTAACAGTTACCTTTTACCTTTTGTTCAGTAGAGATCGGCAAATCCAGGGCTGAAATAATCCAAATGATTCTAGTGAAGGTGTGTGGAGTTTAAAAACACAGTGGAGCACTTCTGTATTACCATATGACATCACAAGGTGGAAAAGAGTGTATTCTATTTGAGAGAAAATACACAGCCTAAAGATGCAGTGTGTGAATGAAACAAAACACAACTCCGGGTATGTTTTTGATGAGAAAACATTATAACATAGATCAGAAAATAGTGTAATATAGGTCTTTTAATTTTGCAGTAACCGTATTGTGATTTTTCAACCTATTAGATTAGAAAGTCCAGTTAAAAACTTAAAAGACTAAAACAATACCAAAAAAGGCAAAAATTTTTAAACAAAATCAAGAAAATTATGTCAGAATTTTTCAAAACAAAACCAGCAAAACTGTAAATATTTGTCAAGTGCAGATCTGAAGTATTAATAGCAATATTTCAACCAAACCAACCAACACAGTCAGAATTCCTAATATGGAACTCGGCTCCAAATTGGCCCCTATAACAGCTCCAGCCTCGATGAGCTTCATTTGACTGGAAACGAACGCTGTGGGTGACGTCACACTCACTTAGTCCACTTCTTTATACAGTCTGTGGTCCCTGCACTGCTCCTGACAGGTTAGTATTGGTTGGCCCCAGCGGGAGTGTAAAATGGGTCAAATGCAGAGGCCAAATTTCCATAGAGTGAAATGATCCTTAATCTTACTTTAACATTCTTTCCTTGTCAGATTGATATCACACTGATGAATATGGTGTTATAGTTGATTTCACGATGCATCATTCAGCCCGAATCCACAAACATTAAACCAGTGGACGTGTCAGTGCCCAGTCTTCTGTATGAATGGCCTGTTCCTGCCTCATTCACAAAGCTCCTGTTGTTTATTTTCAGGCCGGTAATTAGACACAATGAGTCTTTCTCTTTTTCTCTCATTTGATTTCAGCTTTGTGCTTGAGCAGCTGCCTCTGTATGCGCTGTACAACACTATACAGTACACACCATTATACGCTTTTCTTCTCTATAGTAACGCCATTTTTACTTTTGCTCCAGAATTTTCATGCAAATTCTGTCAGCTAAATCTTAAATACATGTATAGATGGACAGAACAGCAGTTGATCTCACACTGTTTCATGAATCGTTACAACTTTATACAGTGTGGTTCTTCAGTGTTAATATGGCTTATTGTTTTAGGTTGAGTCCTGGTTTGATCCTGGTTTACTTGGTTTAGTCCAGGTTTAGTTCCAAGTTTAGTCCCAATCTTGAGGTCTAAAATTAGTGGACGTAAAATGTAGGGCTGGGCAATATGAGAAAAAATCATGCTTTTTGTTTCATATTGGTCGATCATGGGTTTCCATTTGTTTACATTTTGTCTTATTAAAAAATTTTATATCTATCAATAGGAATTTCCTTAAAATAGACAGTGTACACTTTTAATCATAGCCATTTAAGACAAAAAAGTACAATTTCTTCCGTCAAAGTCCAAGCTCTGCTCCAAACCACATACTTTTACTGACAGTGTTGGCTGTTGACCTCCCAATTAAAAAGACCCACGTTGAACACTGACAATTTGATCAATTTCACAGCTCAAGTATAAAAAGTCTGTTTCTCAGATTAATTGTGTTGTGCTGTAATCCTCAGATCACAGGTCAGAAGGCTCTGGTCCGGAGCTCTGTGGCTGAAAAGCAAAACATTGTACTGTCTCGTTTGGGTTGAATCTGGTCTCCTCTTGTCTCTTTACTTCATTTTTGCTTAGTGTTTGTTAGTCACCCAAATATCTGTAGTTTTTGTCATTATAGATTACTTTTTATTTCGTTTTTATCGGCAAAATTAAGTAAATATTACATTACACACTCCAAGGAAAAGCAAAACTGGATACGTCGGTGACACAATCGCAATTTAACAACCTGTTAATGAAGTTTGCTCTGGTTTTTTTATGTTTTATATGGACTCTGTTTGTATTGTATTTTAAACAGGGCGCCCATGAAAAAGAGCCCAAGTGTTCTCATTGGGTTCCCCTGTATAAACACAAAAACTATACATATTACACTATGACCCTGTTTGTTTTTCTCCTGTTAAGAAGCTGAAGGAAACCCTTGAGTTAATAACACTGACTCCTGTTGTGAATATTTTCCTGCTGCTTTTAGAATTAGACATGGGCTTAAACCAGGGCTCCAGCTAATGACTGTAAAGGAAATTCAGAACTACACTCACGTTACACATACACCGTCTTCATTCACAGTACATACACAGCACTACACCACTGATATTAACATACTCAAAACCTCACACCTTTGTTTTCGTTAATATTATTATTACTATATAAAGAGAACATTGTGTCGTGCAGTATATGTAGCTCTTGTCTCCCATAACGCCACTGTAACGTCTCTATATCACGTTTCAACACAGTCGTTTCCGTTGCCACCAGTTAAATTTATGTTCAATTGGAGCCTGAGCGATTATTAGAGATGGGACAATAAACAATAGTATTGTTTATTGTGATAAAAAAGGTCAACAATAATCGTTCGTGGGACATTTTATTTGTAATCGTAAAAAACAAAGATAATCGCCATTGTATCACCGGAATGTCAAGATACTTATCCACAGGAGAGTCGACGGGGGGGACAAAGGGGTCTGTTGTCCCGGGGCCCCCAGGATCTTAGGGGCCCAGAATTGGACCCTCTTCCTATTAATTTATATTAGAAAATTTCTGTTAACGTCCCTGCTTATCCATAATGTTCTCCGCTGGATTGTAGTTGTTTTCACTGATAACAAAGTACAATTATATAAAAATTGTTTTAACATGGAACTTATTCATAACATTAAAACTACAATTATTAATATCCGTAACATTTTAAAACTGTCAGTAACTTTAATCATTATCGTGATATTATTGTTAATCGCAATCATTTTGGCCATGATAATCGCGACACAAAATTTCAATACCGTCCCATGCCTAGTGATTATTTATATATATGCTCTGATTTCTCGTGTTGATTACAGCTTGGGAAATATGAAACACTGCCTATTATTAGAAACAAATACGTCTTTATGTCCTCACTGGATTACCACCAAACATGTACGATTTTATGTGAATTAAATCTTACTTTTGAGCGCTTTTACTCCGCGGCGTCTCCCCTTTTTGTCGTGCACCTGAGCCAGGCGTAACAAAATACTGTGTGATTATTTTATCTTTTAGAAACTCGCTTGATCTTGTAACTAAAACTCATTTGGTTTAGTAGTCAAAGGCAGTGTTGTGAAAACCCTTTTGTTCCCTTTTCCTTGTTAATAAGAAGTGTTTGTAATGTATTTGTACATAGATGCAATCAGACCAAACCGTTGGCTATCAGACCTTTCTCCTTCGAAGTGTATACCACCCTGGATTGTTTAAACTTGTTTTAACTCCTGTATTGTCTCAACTGGTGGCTTTCATGAGCTTGAGCCTGAGGTGAACCAGCTCATGAATGCCTTGTCTGGCCACACCTCTGTAGGAGTTGTCCCATTCTCACTTTGACATGTATGTCCTCTGGTCATCTCAGACTATATTATCTTGGTGATTTGTATCATTCGGGGTCTGGCTTTGGGGCAGATGCTGTTGATTGTTTTGTTGGACCTATTTCTTGCAAGTAATAAGTGCCTACAAAAGGTCTTTTACCACAACATGACCATTGTTGTGGAATAAGACTCTGGCTCTGGTGAATGTTGAAGCAAAGACGAAGAGTTTATTTCTCGCAAGAAATAGGTCCAACAAAACAATCAACAGCATCTGCCCCAAAGCCAGACCCCGAATGATACAAATCACCAAGATAATATAGTCTGAGATGACCAGAGGACATACATTTAAAAGTAAGGATGTGACATTTCTGCCGAGGTGTGGTCAGACAAGCTCCTGGTGTCGTTCATGATCATGTGGGTTAAAACAAAGTAAGGATGTGACATTTCTGCCGAGGTGTGGTCAGACAAGCTCCTGGTGTCGTTCATGATCATGTGGAGTTAAAACAACACAAGGTGTGATACACTTCAGAGGAGAGAGATCTGAAACTGTTTAGTCTGATTGCATCTATCTTCACACACATTACAAACACATCTTAACAAGATTAGTTTGGTCTGATTGCATCTATCTTCACATCACAAGACCAAGTGATTTCTAAAAGGTAAAATGATCCCACAATATTTTAATTGAATTAGTTATTTTTAATTAGACGAGTGAAATTGTAATTTTGTTGTGTCTTCTAAGTCTTTAATACAATTTTAATCATACTAACCCAAATATACTGACTATAAACCACGTTACATGTCTTCAAAATTTCTCCAAATAAGTATTTTGTATTAAACGCTCAAATTGAAATCCAGAAAACAATTTTGGATTTTTAAAAGTGCAATCTGTAACTTTTCTGGTCTCCTTGGTCTCCATGGAGATGTTATTGCTTTGCCTGAAATGCTTCACAATATGACAATAAATCTATCTCTGTGGAGACAAGTAGTTGACGCCACCAACTACAAGTTACAGCTTAGGTCTGTGGAAAGGGGCCCCCGCTCACAGTAAGAATATTTTGGGTTTTTTTGTGGGGGGTTTTGCAATAAAAGCACCTCGAATTGAATAAATGCAAGATAAATCTGTTTAATGCCATACGGTGGAACTTTCCAGAGAATCCAGACCAAGCAAGAACATCTGGAGACAAGCAGGTGGTGCGGCCTCTACCAGAAAAGTTACACAGTGCGCCTTTTTATTTTTTTATTTAAGTTAGTCATGATTAATCGGATTAGTCACTGCAGATCTACGCCTATTTTTCTCTTATCTGTCCTGATATTTATAGTTTGCATTTTTTTTCATAAAAAGGGAAGTTGGAAAACGAAGCGCTGTCTTTACTTGTAACAGTAATAAGAGTAAGTACTAAGAGAATAAATTGTTATGAAGCTGTGACTTGTTACTTACTGAACATTTAGTCCATAAAAGTGTTGTGTACATAATAATATTAACGCAGATGTTGGAACTTGATGAGTCAGACTTAATAAGATAATAAGTTGTTATCAAGCTGTGACTCTGAGCTTGTTTCTTACTGAACATTTTGACCAGTTTTGTTTAGTCAAATGCAAAATAATATTAACACAGATGTTGGAACTTGATGCTAAGTTTTGTTATAAATATTTCCTTTACTAATGTTACTTAAAGGACTATGCACTATGTATCTTTTCTAGTAGAGGCCCCACCATCTCGTCTCCATGTCGATGTTATTGCGTTGCCTGAAATGTTCCACCGTATGGCATTTAACGTATTTATATATATCAGGGGGGCCCGAACTCTTTTCACCGAGGGCCATATCCTGAACAATATTCTACACAGAGGGCCACAGACCAGTGGTCAATACAGTGGATAATTCAGATGGTGCATTTAACATAGTTTTGACATCATAAATAAAGCTTGAAACATTAATTTTAGGTCTGTCTGACTATGCAGTTGATGTTATTAAGCTTGAAACATTAATTTTAGGTCTGTCTGACTATGCAGTGTGATGTTATTTAGGTTATAGTGGTAGAATCACTCAAATTTGCCGTAAAAAAGTACTGATTATGATCAATTGGGCCAGTTCAACTGAAGGCCTGAGGGCCAATAAAAAGTGGTCTGAGGGCCGCATTTGGCCCCCGGGCCTGATATATATCCATGGACGCCACCAGAGCAAGTTGCAGATCCGATCAGATTTTTACGGTAGTTATGGTGAGGTAATAAAAAACACCTATGAGTCAATAAACGCAGAACCCAAACCAAAAAATTAGTACAGTGCAGCTTTAATGAAATGGATTTAGTAGTAGCGGATACGCATCCTTTGTGCCGAAATAACAAAAACTTTTGGTGATTATGAAAGTTACTATTTTTCCCGGGGGCCGTCTGTCAGAGGGAAAATCCAATGGTGAAAGATCATTCGTACTCGTCATGCTGAGCCTTATTCATGTTGAGTAAGGCCTATGATTGAGTTATTACGAACATATTGAACAAAGGTGTGGCCCTGTTTGAGATGCGGGAGTCAAAACTACGTAACTCTCTGCTGGTTGTGTGGACATGCCTGTAGACACGTATTCTGAACACATGTACTGTCATGTTTTATAGCGTCTACAATATGAAGCACGGGGACATGGGTTTAAGCAGATGCGTTTATAGAAGAGATGTAGTTTTTTGGTCAAATTTAAGATGATTGCAAATTGAAAAAAAAGCATTCAACATGTGACTAGAGTGTTTTCTTACGTAACAAAACCTGGCATAGCGGTTATGTCATTCGAGATGCGGCTTATTAAAAGGCTTTAGTTTAGCTCTTGAGTCATATTTGTACAATTTTGTGAGTTTGTGAAAATGTATGTAACATGTTTCTACACTGTTTGGGCTTGGCTGTCCACAGATCTGACTTGTAAATTGGCCTGGTGTCAGCTGCATGTCGTCATGGAGATGTATTATTGTTTCATTGTTCTTTGCCTATGTATTGTATTATCTGTATATTTGTTTTTTTGTTGACTTTTTATGTGAAGTACTTTGGTCATCTTAAGTTGTATATAAATGTGTTATATAAATAAAATTGAACTGAATTGAATGAAGTTTAATCCCATAACGTTCTAGACGATGTAATAACTTCTGGGTAAAACGCAGAAGGAAAACATTTTTCTAACCATTTAAACCTTAATTTAAAAAAATAAATATGTTGTCATGTATTTTTATTAGTCTAATCGTAACTTTTGTGCGGTTTAGACACGCTCTGGTCCTTGTTTACATTACGGTTGCTAGGTAACAGTTATGGCATTACCTCTACATATGTCGCATGTGTAGCCCTGTCCAACCACGAAGTAAAATTATAAACTTCACCTAAAAAAACTGACAAAAATAGGCAAGATTGTGTTGTAAAATCTTAAATGTTAACTGTGTTTTAATGAACTGAGTCAAATGCACTTTAATTGTCGCTGCAGTAAGTGTGAACGTGCTGCATTACAGTAGGCAGTGCATTTGCAAGTCCAAGTTGGGTTTTATTAACAGTTTCTTGTAGCAAATAGTGCAACATTTGTCATAGGAGGATTCTGTGGTTAAATACTTTGTAAAAGAATGTGGTTTTCTGTTCTGTTTATGCAATGGACCTGATGTAAATCAGTTAAGCAGTTGACTGCACAACTAGAGGCTGTCAGTTTCAAAACTAAACCCACAAATAATGCAACTTCTGCTGCAGCGAAACAGTACAGGAAATCCTTTCAACTTCATTTCAATTTCACGAGAATGGCACATATAAATATAGATTATTTATTGTAAGAACGCTCAGTTTGTGGATCATTGTGTTGTAAACATTCTTAAAACTGGGAACTATAACACAGGTTGCTACATGCCCCTTGCCCCTTGACTCAAGTTATCATTGCCAAAGAGGAAAAGTACAGACTGCCAGCCTCTTACATGTGAATACTTGACTTCCATTCAATACAAAACACTGCTACAGACTTTAACAGACTAAAACTAAAGTCACATAGCCTGGAACTATGAAAAAAATCATCAAAACTGCCCAAAGAGTGTAGAAATTTAGGGCTTGGGGATTACCTTTGAATTAAAATTTGAATAGTTGTAATTAGTGAGTCCCAAAGACTGCATTTAAGTAGCATCATTTCCTTTGCAAACAACTAAATATCCAGTCTTATTGTGTATAGCAAACCCTGACCCCATAGTTTAGACTTTTACAAACATGTTCAGAAATGCATGTATTCTTATATTAATTTAACACTTCCTGTTTCAAATGTTGATGCCTCTGGACGTGTATAAAATGTGAAATTTGAACAGAATCCTATCATTAAATCATAAATCGCAAATCTAAACGCAATGCTTGTCAGAAAAATTGCTATGTTTTGCCAATATGGTCCTGTAAACAATACGGTACTATCTGGTTCAGTAAAAAGTCGATCAATATATTTCTAGGTAACAGATGTCATCTTACCTTCTCATCCTCCATACGCTGCATTTTTGTCGATTTTTTGACACAAACTCAACCACTTCAGAGGCAAAACGTTGTAAAGTGCTGCACACGCCCCTTCAGAGAGATAGCAAACCTGAACAAACAGATGTATTTAGTAAAACAGCCTTATGTCTTGTGAGAAAAGTAAATAGTATCCGTATGTTAGTACTTAGTCTAGTAAGTAAGTCTACAAACCTGCTGTAGTAAAGATGAACACAAATGGAGCAGTTTGTAAAGCCCACCTCAGCCGTCTCATTAGGCTCCTCCCATAGCATCCTCCTCTCATTCACTCACATCACAAGTGAACTGAGGTCAGCTCTGAAACTACATTATTATTGCCTGGGTTCACACTTCACAAACGAGTACGTGTTTTACTACCACAATAGGAAAGAAGATTAACGATTTGTTTTTAATATAGCAAGATTAGAAGTACTCAAAGTTAGAGATTACAAGCATCTCAAATATTTTTACCACTTAAAGGCAGCGGTGGAACGTAATGAAGTACTCGTAGTAAAGCACTGTATTTAAGTAGAATTTTTAGGTATCTGTACTTTACTTAAGTACATTTTACAGTGGATACTTTTTACTTTTACTTCACTACATTTGAGAGCAGTATCTGTACTTTCTACTCCACTACATTTTTGAACAGGACTGAAAAGTAAAAAGTACTTTTCATATGATTTGAGGGGTTATTTTTACCATGTTTGTGGTAATATCCTGAAGGTTTCGAGTTCAAGCTACGGCAAGAATAAATAGACAAAATTCATAAGAAAAATTAATAAATGGAATCTTATTCCTTCTGTTGACCAAAACATGTATCATTTTTAAAATCAACATCACTACATTTACACTTTAAGAAATTAACAACCATTGTGTGAAATACTTTTACTTTTTACACTTAAAGTTCATTTTTAAACAGGTACTTTTCATGTGATACTTTTACTTAAGTAAACGTACAGATACAGAGGTAAAAAGTTTCTCAAGTAACAAAATTGAGTACTTCATCCACCGCTGCTTAAAGGTACATTGCGTAACTTTTCTGGGGAGCAGCTACCCGCTTCACCATAAAGATGTTTTGAGTTTAAATGTTCCACAGTACGGCATTAAACTTATCTCTCGTCATGATGCTTCATGATGCCATCAGGCAGGTAAAAGATAAGAAAAGGTAAGATCTAAGGTCACAGTAACAGTGCATAGTCCTCCAGGTATTTTTGAGCATTAAAAACATGTACTTACATAACAGCTCGACAGAAGCCTTTAATGCCTTATTGTGGGACATTCCAGGCAAAATTCCAGGTATTAACGGAGACAAGCAGATGGTGGACTCTGACCAGAAAAGTTACGTAGTGCATCTTTAAAACAACATTTGGCTTTTCATACCACTGACTCTAAACCACGTCTTTAACAGGATTGTACTTGGTCTGAGCTCGAGCTGAACCAGATTCATTGGACTAAACCATGAGCAAAGTAGTGTTACTTCAAAGAGGATCAAAACTGATACAAATGAATCTGCAGAAATCCCGTGTACAACCAGAAGACACCTGTACGTGGAATACTATTTTTTTTTAATTGTGAAAAGTCCTCAAAATGTCGGCTAACATGAAGCTTAAACCCATTAATTGATCACCAGTGCTGGATGAAGTACACGATTTTGTTACTTAAGTAAAAGTACAGATACTGAGGTAAAAAGTTACTCAAGTAAAACTAAAAGTATCACATGAAAAAATCTACTTAAGTAAAAGTATTTAAGTACCTGTTTAAAAATGTACTTTAAGAGTAAAAAGTAAAAGTATTTCACACAACTGTTGTCAATTTGTTAAAGTGTAAATGTAGTGATATTGATTAAAAATGACTCATTTTGTTCAACAGTAACAATACGAGTCAATTTCTTAATTTTTCTTATTTTAATTTTGTGTTTTTAATTTTGTTTTGCTCAAAGCCGAAACTTGAACTCGAAAACTTTAGTCAGGATGTTACACGAACATGGTAAAAATAACCCCTCAAATCATATGAAAAGTACTTTTTACTTTTTAGTCCAGTTCAAAAATGTAGTGGAGTAGAAAGTACAGATACTGCTCTCAAATGTAGTGAAGTAAAAGTAAAAAGTATCCACTGTAAAATGTACTTAAGTAAAGTACAGATACCTACAAATTCTACTTAAGTACAGCACTTTACTACTTGTACTCCGCTGGTAGTTACTATATAAACAAACTGAAGCCTTGACTGACACTTTAAATGCTGCTGACATAACCCCACGTGTAGCTGGGGACAGGGGCAGTTGGGGCAGTTGGAGCAGAACAGGGCTCTGAAAGGGGGCTCTGTGCCTGTGCCCTGCCTGCGCCCGCTGCTCTCAGAGGGGGCGCGGACACAAAGCCCGGTCATGCACAAATCATAAGACCAGCTCAGTGGGTGGCAAACAAACTGGGAGCCTTCCTAATTCTGCATCAACTAATCTTCACAGCCCACTTAAAACCTTCAGGAATTTTACAGTTTCGCGGAAAGGGAGAGTTGAGGACGTTTTAAACTGCTTTTACAGTAAATTCTCTCTATATGTTTCGTAGACTTAAGGTGGAGTGCGTAATATCGTCTGACGTAGCGTTTCTCAAGCTGTGGTACGTGGGCTGTCTCTGGTGGTGCATGGGGCCTCTCTGAAGTTTGAGTTGTTTCATTCATAGTCAGGTTTACTCATTTTCTTGTTCTCCTTTGGGTTAATTATTATTTACAACTACAGTATCTCAGCTTTAGTCTCATTTTAGACCATTTTTGGTTCTAATTTAGGCCCGATATGGTCCAGGTTTAGATCTGGTGGTACTCGGAAAGCCAGATGTTATCTTAGGTGAAAGAACCACTGGTAATATCGAAGATCACTGTAAAACAGGAAATGTACAATGATTTTCAGCACCGATACGTAGTACTAGTTTTAGAATTTTTATTTATTTATTTATTTATTTAAAGGTCCTGTATTACACAAAATTTGACTCGTATAAGCTTTAAGTCATGTTATAATGTTGTCATCTGATCAAAAACATACGTTGAGTTGTGTTTTGTTCCATTCACACATGTTTGATTAATCCTCTGTTGTTAGGCTGTCCACATCTCCAAAGCTCAAAATGCTCTGTTCCACCCGTGATGTCAATGAAGCGGTAGTTTTCATGTTAACAGCTTCTTTTACCTTTGGTTCAGTACAGACTGGCAATTCCAAATGATTCTAGTGAAGGTGTGTGGAGTTTAAAAACACAGTGGAGCACTTCCTGTATTACCACATGACATCACAAGGTGGGACAGAGTGTTTTCTGTTTGAGAGAAGAACTCAGCCTAAATATGCAGGGTTTGTGTGTTAAACATGTGTGAATGAAACAATAATATAATGCAATACAAAGATAATACACATGATTCAAAAATTGTTTCTAGTTTAGTGGTTCTCAAACGCTGCATTCATAATATCACCAAAGAAAAGATCTGGCTTCCAGAGAACCACCAGATCTAAACCAGGTCTAAACCAGGTCTACAACAGGACTATACCAGGTCTTAACCAGGTCTACAACGGGACTATACCAGGTCTAAACCACAGTATTGTAACTAAAACATGATCCAAAGACGGGCAATATGTGACAATTGGACATTTACAGGGAATTTTAAACTATCGGATTATTGTTACCTGGAAAATTCCTAAAAATACTGATATTATAATTTGTGTCAATATCGCAGCCACGCTCCTACTTAAGAGATAAGGAAGTACAACGAAAAACTATTTGAGGAAAAAAACAGTAATTTCACAGTGTGGTTTTAATGACCTTATTAAAAGCTGATTATCTGAAACAATGAGGCTCGTTCAAAACTTTTGTCACATTTTATCGTAATCAAGACACAAACTTAACAGGAAGAGTCTTGTGCACAAGTCTAAACAGGAAGGATAACACCTCAGTTAGATAAGACAGAGGAAACCACATGTGTGTCAGTCAAAACACAAGAAGTGGCCTATTTTTAAATTTATAGTCAGGTTTACTCATTTTCTTGTCTTCCTTTGGGTTATTATTTACAACTACAGTATCTTAGCTTTAGCCTCATTTTAGACCATTTTCAGTCCTAATTTAGGCCTGATATAGTCCAGGTTTAGAGCTGGTAGCACTTGGAAAAGAAAAGAACCAGTGGTCTGCAAAATAATATCGATGATCATTCTAAAACAGGAAAGGTACAATTTTGTTTTTTTGGTTTTCACCATCAATTCGTAGTATGAGTAAACCTGACTATAAATGAAACAAATAGGCCACTCAAACTTCAGAGAGCCCCCATGTACCACAGAGACAGCCCACATACCACAGAGCTGCCTGTATTTTGACAGAGCTCGTGGTAACTGTTAGTTGTAAAGCGTTTTGAGCCCTGAAGGTGGAAAAGCGCTGTATAAAAATCTGTCCATTTACCATTTTTACCATAGTCTGAAGTAAATACATCCATAGCCTAATAAAATAAGTTTATCTTTTATTTGCTTTGACTGGTTTTATTGCAGAAACATCAAATTTAGCATTTATACCTTTTGTTATTGACTTTTTTTGTAGGGTGACCAGACGTCCCTATTGACCCGGGACAGTTCCAGTTTTGAGCTGTGTCCCCTGTCGCAGCAGATTCATCCAAAAGTGTTGGAGCCTAAACCAGTAATATTTTTATTATTGAGATAATTATTACTATTTTGTTTTGACAAAGTTGATGATTTCGGGTTATTTTTGGTCATTTTTAATGGTTAACATGATAATTTGATGAATATTTGCTTATTTTTACTTATTTACATTTTCCCTTTAATTAATTGCTAATGTTAATCATAATGATTGAAAGGTTTTTATTCTGCTCTCTTCTCTTTTAATGTTAGTTTTATGATTATTATGTTTTGATTTGTTTGTATTGTCATTTTAATGTCTTTCTTCTTCTGGAAAGCACTTTGAATTACTTTGTACCAATTGTGCTATACAAATAAACTTGGCTGGCTTAAGTTTTACCTCAGTAATGTTTATGTTTGTATTTTGTGTTCTATGGCTACTTATTTAAAACATTTTTTTGACCTTCTGTTGCAAATTCCCCTTTTTTGTAGTATTTGTATGTCCTCGATAATGTGAACACTCAGTAAAGCGTTTTTAACTGCATTTGGATTGTTGTGTGGATTTATTTAACTTTTGGGGCATTTTAAAAGGTGGAACAGGTGCACAAAGTGTCAAGATATGGCTTCACAAATGTTTGGACCTTAAAAAAAACAATGATTTGTCCTAGTTTTATCCAAGAAATGTCCCAGGTGTCCCTAGTTTTGACCAATTTGATCCCCGCCAACGGTAAAAAGGGGAATATATTGTCATTTGTTTAGCTAAAATATAGAAAACTGTCCTTGAAAATGTGCGTAAGCAAAAAAAAATCCACCAACAACCCGAGTGTGTCCTGGTTTTAAATTTTAAAAATTTGCACTGTATCTTTTGGTCTCCGTCTCTGTGCATCACTTTGGAAACTGTTATTTGTCCTCATTACGTAAGGCAGAAACCAGAGGGTGTGTTTTACTTGGGTTTTCTGAGGGGCTTAGACAAAGCTGATCTAGATGAACTTGACTGTATTCAAGTTAGACTGACTCATTTGAAAGTACTACACCGCCCTCTTGTGTTTAAAAGTCAGATACACATAATAAACGTTCATATTTTACACATGGGAAATTGTTTTTTTCAGAGTAAAAGCAATCAAATACTGAAACTAAGTAGAATTGAAATACATTTTATAAATTGGTGCTAGGTGCTCAATATAGAATTGGACATAACTTTTGTGGAAATGATAAAACTATTACGGTAGTCTTTTTCCTTAAGAAAAAAAAAAAAAACACATCGATTTTATAAAGAGCCATTGCAACAGCAACATTATATCCAGTAGTACAATTCATTCATGAAAAACAGTTCAAATATAGCTTGACCTCGCTTCTTGTGTCTGGTTGTACAGTGTACAATGGCACCACCATGTGGTTAGTGATGGTTAGGCAGTTTGTTGTGCAAAACCTTCACTTCAGAATTACTTTTACTCATTCCCCCAAGGGCAAACTACTTGATATAGGGTCTGAAATATAATTAGCACTTTCCCAAATCATCAATACTCACATTTTTATTAATACACCTTAGAGGATACCTTAACCCTAATCATTTGCTAATGTAACTGCTTGAAATTCACACCATGATGTTTAGTTTTACTATAGCTATAAGACCATTTGAAACACAGGCCATGTGTAGAGTCAATCATCTTTTATTTGTCTTCAGTCTAACAAAACATTTATAGGACCATTTTGTTGGTTTGGAATTTTTAGTTTGTGAACATTAATTTAAAAAGGACTTAAACTCCTCATGTTTTAACAGTAAAAAGTTGTGCGTGGTTCAAATTTAAGGTAACAGAACAATAGTACTGTCTATGTTATGGTTTGAGATGTCCTTAGGCACAGTACAGAGGTAAGGGAGTACGTCACATAAACTTTGAGTGGACTGTCCGAGTCAGACGTGGCTACATTTAAACTTTTCCTGCAAAACTTCCACTGTCGATGCCCTCATCCCAACCGTTCACCTGAAGACAAAAACAACACAAAAGCATTCATTGTACAATATATGAGCCAACTGATGGAAGTGAGTACCATTTTTTCCCCACATCAATATATGAGCCAACTGATGGAAGTGACACACCCCACAATACCCACAGTTCAACAATACAAGTATACTAAAAATTGCAATTAAAACCACTAGACAGAGTAAAGAACAGAAATACTGTAATTCATTAGACTAGCCATACACACACACAATATTAATATATATACAATTGGTTTGTACAATTTAAATGTGCTGCGACTGCCAAGTACCTTCCTAAGGAGCAGTCATTGTTATCTGGACCCAACAGATGGCAAACTGTTGCCTTGAAAATATGTGTGTGTATGTATGTTAAATATGTTGACACCAAAACAAAACCAGTGCTATCCATTGATGATGTGTAATTTTAACCACTATATTAAACTTACCCATCCTGAGGGGCAGATGCTTTTGTACACCCTCTGGTACCATTCGCAGGGAGTAGTGTCCTGGTCCTTCTCTGACAGAGCCTTGTTGCACCTGTGATAGTCTGGGTAAGAGAAAAACATGGATGAGATTACTCCAGTCACTCTTTAGGGCTACTATGGAAACAGTATCTTAGAGCATCTTGTTTTTATGTAGTATTTGGCCTATATAATTTTCATATAAAGTAGTTTTAATATAGTTAATTTGGATAATCTGGATAATATTGTTGAACTAACCATTCATAACGCCTGTGACAACTTTAAACTACATATACAACTTCGTCATGTACAGTTTGTTCTTGCTTTTGTCGGTTTATTACAATGACCCTGGTTCTTACCTAAGTAGTTTTGGAAGCAGTTACGAGTCTGGTTGGTGTTGGGGAACCTGGAGTCAAAAGGAGCAGTCCTGTAGTTCTTGATCTTTGATTCAATAACATCAGCCATGTTGTAAGGTGTTTAGATTTGGATCTGTGAACGTAAAGACAACAGATTACACAAAGTTAGCTAGCATGATACACACCTCAAGAGAGCAACATTAGCTGTCAACATTCAAACACGTCCGTATCTCGACATTAATAGTTTATGTTCCACAATAAACAACAGATTTATCATTCATCGTCGTGACCGTGAGATTATCAAAAGCGATTTCATATTTGCTGTCCCGTTTTACGCAAGATTTTGATCTACGTTACATTATATTTAACGGCTAGCATAGCGTTAGCCCAATGCTAAAATCGTAAAATACATAATGTTAGACACGCCCCGGGCTTCAGGATATCAAATATAATATTAAATTCACTTCAAATTGTTAATAAAACTCAGTATTGTAGGTTTAAACGTGATAATTTGACGGAAACTTACACGTAATCGAACCTCGGTAGCGCTGCGTTGCCCTCTGATGTCCTTTCAGTGACCGCGCGGAGAATGTCGGGAAATTGCGTCACGACGTAAATGCGTCTGATTTGATGGCCTCCTGTAAGAAATAAACAAATGAATAAATAAATGCGTTAAAATGCAATGATAGTTATTGTTCTGTTAA
>KN474093.1:38438-50258 GCA_000787095.1 Periophthalmodon schlosseri | reverse complement strand
CACACACACACACACACACACACACACACACACACACACACACACACACACACACACACACACACACACACACGCACTACAAAAACAATGAAGCATGAGAGCATCTTCTGCTGTTAGATATTGTGTATGTATGTAGTTTGCACTGAGCCTAAAATGACCGCATGTGAACTAGTCCACATGACAAGTCCCCATCTAAATCTTGTTATAATCTAGTTAGTGTTAGTTGGTCCCCCAGTTTGTAGTAGTAGTTCACCAGTTGAATGAGGCTGGCATTAATTGTGAGTTTTCATACAAATTGTTTTTGGATATAGTTCTACAGCCAGTTTGTTTAAGACATGAATGCTTTGTGGTTAAATGGAAATGAAATAACTGTTTGCGCTCATGTTCACGTTTGCATTATTATTTACTACTATTTACTATTTACACCACCATTAGCCTGACATTACACAGACACCACCGCCAGATCAATATTTTAGAAGATAAGACAATAGACATAGGCTGAGACGATTAATTGAGGAAATCGAGTAACGATGGTTCGTTTAATTTACATAATTAGTTTAAAACGCACAGAACCATTAGGGCGCTTGTTTCCGCACGGAGCTTTTTTCTACACGGTGCCTGCACAGCACCAACTGCACAACAGTGACAGGGCACGGTGTGTTTCAGATTCACAAGTGAGTTTAGGGAGTGGAGGTTTGTTGTGTGTGAGAGCTCGGGAGGACCGCGATGATGAAAACAAACTAGTTAAAAAAAGAAAACCGCAAGGGGCCATGGAAGTATAGATCCACGCGAGGGGCAAAGACCGAGGCTAAAGTGAACGACACACCGAGCCTACGCTGCAAAGTGACTCAACCTCAGTGAAGAATGGCCAGTGCACAGAGCGAAGTGCTCAAAGCACAACACGCTAAACACATGAACATGTGAAGGCGTACCTTAGCTCAAGTGATGAGACATAAAGCTTTAGCTACTGTAACTGTAGCTCAGACCTGCCCACAGTACAGTCTGTTAACAAGTAATGAGTAATTTATAAACTTTCTAGGTAGATTTGGAACTGGTCTGCCTTTCTATAAGTGAAATGCTGTAGTTTTAGGGACATACTGGTGTGCATTTAAGAATAAAATGTTTTATTGCAAGCAGAGATTCCTTATTTGTAATAGCTATGAACCATAACTCTTATAAACATGTATTTAATATGCTTTTATGTTTTTTTTACAGACATTTAAATTTAATAGATTACTCAATCAAAGTAAATAAGCGATGGATTACTCAGTTACTGAAACAATCAATAGCTACAGCCCTTGTAGACGTTTCATTACTTGGTGGTATAGTGGTTAGTACATCTGCCTCACACCATGAAGTTCTTGAGTTTGAGTGGGGAGATTCTCAGAGTCTAGCTGTCACTACTATAAATGTACTTTGTATGTTCTTTTCTATATTCCCATGGAAGTTTATATTTTAAGATAAGGGTGAGAATTATTAAATGTGTTTCCTATGCATATCCATCCAGACTGGTGGTGTCAGCTCGGGTGGGAGATATAATATTCTCTAGAGTCCAGCCCACACTAGGAGCCAGCAGCGTAGGAAGGAAGAGCACATCTGGAGCCAATCTTTACAATAGCGTTCTGCTCTGTGTCCACCAACCTGCTGCCTCTCACATCAGCCCTGTGTGTCGACAATCTACAAGTGCCCCATACAAGTGTTGACAATTCATTCTTGTGCTTAGATGATTTTTTTACATGGCGTGTCAGTTGATACCTCTCTCCAAGTCGGCCCCTCGGACTTGGGAGATGAGCAGGAAGGAAATGACATCATGGAGTTTGAAGTCTCAAGCTTGGCACGAGGAAACTGGAGTTATGGTGTGAAAACATGAGAAAGCAGATAGGGCATGCTTTTTAATGACTTCTGCTCCTCCACTGAAAACTTGGCGGAAGTTAATGTTGACGCATACTGTTAAAATCTTACTGTTCCCTCGGTACCACCATCATCCTGTTACTAATAATTCCTCAAATTGAAATTATCTTTAAAAAATTCATAAAATGCTTCTGTGTGACTGTATCTTCAAGCTGTTTATGAATTCAGATGTTACCCAGGCTAATGTAGGAAAATAGAGAGCAGCCAAAACATAAAATGCACATGTTGAGCCAATAAAGCAAGATAAACAGTGCAGAGGAGTGCGAGCCAAAGACAACACCAGCAGAGGGGAAAGTGTCCTGTTGGCATCAGGTTTCTCAGAGTAAGTGTTATTTGAAAAGCAGCTGAAGGGTGACACTCACTATCACTCCTACCACATCTCCTCACGTCTTCCTCCTCTGCTCACTCCACCATATGTTCTCTCTCTCTTTGCAGGCTGCTCTAAGTGCCTTGAAACAGCTGTCGGAGCAGGGACTGGACCCAGTGGAAGTCAAGGTAGGCCACAAAACAATGGCCACTTCTTGTCCATGTACTGGGGTGAGACAATTGACTGGTTGTAGTTAATAGGATAGAAACTCATTGTCTGATATAGTACAAGGCATCCGGTACCCATGGCATATTGACTGTGTAAAAAGTCCCATACAGTGTATTGACATGACATATAGTCTCCCCGTATGAAAAGCTGCATTGTTGTATAATTAGTACCAATACTACTGTACCACTAATAATTATAATTTGTTAGTATTTAGTACCCAAACTTACAGCGACATTCAGTACCCAAAATCACTTCCAATACATTACACTAATTGTCTTGGTAAGATCGTTTAAACCATCAATACTAAATCAATACTTAAAACAAAACCAATTTCAAACAGATATCAGTTCCTTTGTCACAGTGCAGTCCACAGTGTAAGCCTAATGTATGGCTCCTAAAACTGTATATTATTGTTTTTTCTAGCCCAACGTCAGCCAGATCTAATGTTACGTTTCAGTGTATACTTTGGCAGGAATATACATGGACTTCCTGTCTCCTTTTTATCTTGTAAAAAGTAGGTCAGTATTTCATGTTAAGAAGACCTTTTGTTACTGATGACCTATATTGTAAAAAAAAAAAAAAAAATCATCAAGACTCTGGGTGAACTGTTTGAGTTAATGCACCAGTTTCATAACCCCCCTCTCATCCTCCGTCCCACACAGAGCGACAGGGAGACATTTCCTCCACAGTATTCTCCTATAGGAAAGTCTGCTCTAGGCGTATGATACATTTACATGCACTGTCATCCTGTGAGTGCTGCTTATCTGTGCCCAGGCTTCACAGTAGCAGCAGCCGTCTCCCTTTGCCTCATTTCCTTCCGCAAAAGGAGGAATCCCAGGCAGATTTTTTTGGAAAATACAATCTAGCATTTCTGTGTTATCTTAGAAGGTGTGTCACTGGCAGGATCTGGGCAGGGCTGATTTCTCGGTGCCCTGGAGTCAGTCTGAGCAGAGACTGCAAGTAGTAATCTTCCAGCTTCTGTCAGTAGTGACTAGTGCCATTGACTGAGGCCAAGGTGGTAACACTTACACTTTCACCTGTGTGCTGCTTAAGCACTCATGTTTGAGTCAGCTCAGACACAAAGCAGATTCAGGTCAAGGACTTTCTAATTGTGTAGTCACAATGACAGCACTTTCAGTTTCAGTGAAAAGGCTCACTTACCAGAATCCGTCTGCAAAATGGGAATTGGTTATCCATTGGAGTCATTAAATACTCATTTTCTAAAATTCTGAAGGAAGTTACACAATTTTGAAACTGACAGAAAGGCCTCTGTGGAGTTCAAACACAGCACACGATGTCCCATCCTCTTAAGACAAACAGTGCTATAGCTCAGATAGTTGAGAATTCAGTTCATTTTTCACAGCACCTCTATTATTTGACAGTAAAAAATTGATTAATCCTTCAGTAGTCATGAGTCAAGTTGGACAAATGTTACTGAAGAGGCAGATGAGCTGAAAAACTGTTTTTAAATTGGTAAATATGAAAGTGGTTAAAATGATCAGTTCTAACTTGATATGTTTGTGTTTGTTTTGCAGAGCGAATCAGACTAAACAGACTAACTCAGGCACCACCACTCAGGTCTGCAAGGATTCAAAGGCTGTCGTCCAGGAGCTGACAACCCTCCAAAACCCACCCCTCCTCCCCCCCTCAGCGAAAACCTCCAGTCAACCCCCCAAACCCCCCCCCTCCCCCCCCCCTCAGCGAAAACCTCCAGTGATCCCTCCCCCCACAGTGTCCCCCTCCCTCCTATGTTACCCCCACGATCGCCACTGTATCCTGCAAAACCTGTCAACATGCAATAGGGTGGATGTGCACCGAGAAATGACCGACTATAAAACACAACCTGAGTCTATGTGAAGACAACGCTATTTTAACACGTTTATGAATTATTTCTGTCAAAGAAAACACCGTTATGAGATTCATGCATGGTACTGTATGATAACAAGGGAAATGCATAGACAATTTCCCTCACCGATATGTTATGGTATGGTTAAAAACAAATATGTACATCATGCCATTTAGAAGATTTCAAAGGGGCGAAACCAACTTGCATACAGTAGCTTACTTATGGGGGTTCTGTTCTATTTTTATTTCTTTTTTGTTATTTTATTAATCTAACAATGCTTGAGTACTGTATTTAAAATTAACCAATGCCAGTGCTGTGAAAGTTGTAGTTGTTGTCTTCATATATAGTCACCCAGCTTACCTTGTATGCTGATTTAAAAAAGAAAAAAGTAAATTCATCTATCTATATGGATGTGTATGACTTGCAAGAGTATCATATTCCAGAAAATAACACAGAAATTTCTTTTCATGTGGACGAAAAGGACAAAACTGGTGTTAGCAGTAATCAGTAGAAGTGTGACAAACAGGAAGTAGAGGATGAGCTTCACCTGTACTTCCTGTATGGTCTTTTTTTAACCAACTCCATGGTCGGGCACAGCATCACTGGAGCGGAGGCACTGTTGTTCTACTTTATCACACAAAAGGCCAGTCCCTTCAACAGTGGCAGTTCACATTAACGCCCGTCAAAAGTTGTAGTATCCAAAAAAGCTTGTGAGAGCTTTATTTGGGCGTCGTGCCAACTGCATGGCCTCCAGCAATGAAAGGTCCTCTCCATTCCAGTGATTTTGTGTCAGTAGACCACCCCCCCCTCCCCCGTCCACAGTTTTGTCGATCACATCTACACCCATTGTGTGTGTTGTATTGACCCGCCAAGGCATCAACTGGGTGCTTTTAATGCCTGCATCTTTTTGGAGCAGAGACAAACCCTCTCCCCAAAAGGCCACTATGAATTACTTGTTCACTGACATTGAGGATGTGTTGTCTTCGCTGTGAGTGCAATAGTGTAATACGGCTGTTTGTGTTACTGAAATGCAGTAAAAACACCTCAGTTCATGTGGAAAAGAGCCATGTTTCTGCGTCTTCTTTTACCATTAAACAAATTCACCATAATTAATCACAGATGGCTATATAGGCTATATATTATGCAATATACAATTCAAGTTGGGACACAGCTTTGGTAAATAAAAATGTATTATTTGCAATGTCAAGTTAATTCATACACAAAACTGAACTTGAATATTTCATTACATAGAACAATAATAAAATGTGAATTAACTAAAAAATTTTAGATATGTTTTGGGGTATTATATTATTGTTTGATAATAAGTTTTAAAAACTTGTAAGCATATAATTAATTTTGTTTGTTCTAGTTTGCATGTTGTTCACACGAGTATTTTGAGTTAATTGAATATTTCGTATAGGTCTCTTTCATAATGCCATATTAATTACCACAAAATGTGTGTTTAATTAGCCAATTCTTCTGATCCCAAAGCCAATAGATACATGCCCCAACACTCAGAATTGGAGCATTGCAATGACATAATGTGGTGGTGCCTGTTTTAAGTGCCTGCCTCACCTCCAGTTGTTTCTCTGTGTTGTAGTGTTGCCCGCACGCCTCTCCTCTGCCTGTTACACAGATGAATGAAAGCACATGACAGCCTAGATCTAATTCAACCTGGCTGACTAATGGACTGGGCTGGCAGCTACATCTGCTAGCCATTGAGACGAGGGCCGTTCACACACATTAGCAGCCGATCTCTATTCCAGAAGTCCAGGTAGTTGTGGCGCTTGGGACTTTAGCTTTAAGATGAATTGCCCTGTAGCCAGCGGCCAATATGGGAAGTGGAGCTTACAACCCAAAAATAGAACCAAATCAATGAGACTGGGGAGGCTTGTCCGTTCTAGGCAAAAGCAAATGCCACACACATTGATTTTTACCACTGACTTATGTGCCATTGACCACCCTAAAGTCCCCTGAATAAGTGCTGTATTAACAGCAGAATAAAAGATTGTCCTTCAAGTGTTGATGGATGTGTAAGAAACATCTCAATGCAAAATCTAGTGAAAAGTAATTAGCACGAAGATTAGAGAGATTTGGGGGAACAGTAGCTGGAAGCAGTTTGCAGCAGCCAGCATTGGTCCAATAGGAATCAGAGCTGTCAATACAAGTCTTCATATTACAGCTAATCTGCTTGTGTGCAACTTTATCCAGCTCAGATTAGTCACGGCAGAGGAGTCGGAGTTGGGACGGGCCATAAGTTTGTGGTGTAATGAGCAGAGGAGAGTGTCTGGAGTATGTGTTCCCTGTCCCAAACCGAGAAATCCATTGGTTTTGTAGAGACATCAGTGTCTGTTCAGTTAATAGATGGTTTCCCACAGTGGTTTGTTCCATTTTAAAATCAACAGCTGTGCCCTCACCAAATAAGCATTTGTTTCTGGTATGACCACATTTTTCTTGGCATCAAAAGTGTACGCCTATTCTTGATTATCGCATACTTTGCAATATTAGTTTCTATTTATATGTGGTCAATAATGAGGGCTTTATTTGAAACACTAATTAGAGGGATGCTTTGGGGATTCTCTTTCACTGCACAACACACATCAAGAGTTATTATCTTCTATATGAATTCTTTATTTTATATGTAGAGCTGCAATGATAAATCAACTAATTGCGACTGTAACTAACTCATAAAAGAATTGTCATATTTTGATAATCATCTTTATCTGAACTATACAGACTCCAAAACACATGCCAAGACCTATTTATAACAAAGGCAGTGGCATTATTAAATCAAAATAATAAAAATAATAAACTGATTTTCAATAATATACTTAATTTGTAAATATTCTGTTTAGAAACCATTTCAGTGTAACCATTTCAACCTTTATTTGGTTGAAAATGTATTGAACAAGTCTCATTGTACAATAGAAATAACAGTTTGACTAGTGAAAAAGTTTAATTGCTTATTAGATTACTGAAATAATTGTTAGTTGCAGTCGTATTTACGGTATATGTATTATTGTATCTAGTAACTGTAATCCTTGTTGGCTGCTTGTAAAATGTGACTCCATTTACTTAGAGTTTACTTATCTCTGAATTGCTCAAGGACGTTTTTTTAAATTAGTTACAAGTGGGGCTTATGCTAATCCCCATGCACTGCACTGAACCTCTGAATCATAGTTTTAGTTGCAATAGTATGGAAGATCCTCTTTAAGCTATTAAGTGGTACTATGAAAACAGCCACGCATTCATTTTTACTCCTAGTTCTAATGTAATGATGACAAAGTCTTTAATAATCTAGTTTACTTTATTATTTTAAGTTAGGTAGAGACACTAAACATCAAAACCACATTTTGCTCAACTCTAGAGCAGTCCAGAAATTATTACAAAATCAGAAACATTGTGATGCGGTCAAAATAAAAAGAAAATTAAGAGGTAGAGGATTTAGGCTCATCTTTGTGACTAAGGAATCAGGCCTGTTGGAATGTAGGTTTAAACGATGCATCAGACAGTCAGAGCAGACATGTGGGTTGTAGTGTATTCACAACATTGAGCATTTTGTAGGGACAGACACTCGTGCTACTCACATTACTGCTGTGGTAGTGGCCTGTCTGCCTATGAAGGAGAGGGCTTAAAATTCAAAAACATATTGGTAACATACATTTACAATATAAACATTTACAGAGGATACGCGTTCTCTCCATAACCCTTATTTCCTCTATGTCTCAGTACAGTTAACACGACACACATGCTGCTTCGGCCCGGGATATGTACTCCATTTTAAAGTGAAACTCAGGAGCGGGTCACAAGCCATTAGTCCCATTTGGAATGTGTAGACTTCACTGTCAAAATGTTTTGTGTTCAGAACAAAACTTTGATATCATGTGAATTGTATTACAATACCTAAAATAGACGAGGGATGCTGGAAGGTCGTTGCTGGATTGACCCAACCCCACACAGAAAGGTGGCAGTGTCAAAATTACAGTGCATGTCTACAAAAGTGAAAATATTTACTGTTCATACAGCAACATACTGCATATTCACAATGACTCTAGATAAGGCTGGTGACTACATTAGGTAAATAGTTGATTATTGGATACCTTTTCTGCATGATTTTTTTAAAAAACTAGTGACAGAATATAGATGTTTTCTTTTACAAATAATACGACAAAACAAAAGTCAAATAAATCTTTTGTGTAGTACACAGCTTTCTTTGTCCCAGAGGAACAATATGGTAAACCTTTGCATTTGCTCAATGCAAGTGCCCCAGTCTAAAGTCCGTCTGCTCTCCTTCTGTTGCCCCATTGTCATCCACAGTGGTTGTTTCCTCACTTGCAGGTTTATGTGCGCCCTGTACGGGTTGCAGACAGCACCCTCTAGATCCCATTCTTTGCTTCATTGTTGTTCATGGCCTCTTTTCTTTGAGCTAGGAAGGGGTACATGCATTTGTCGGCACCAAGGAACCGGTACATGCAGACAATGGCTTCAAAGGGTAGGATGCTGAAGACAAAGGTATTGATTAGTATTCGAAGAGAGTGTAGTGGCCTCAGAACTGCTGTGTTTAAATCAGCCTCACCTTTTCATGAAGTTCACCATATAGATGATGCGGGGAGTGCAGACCATAGGCTGGTCCGTCAGGATAGCCCTCATGGCCTGCTTCACACAAAACTCAGGCTTCAGCGGGGGCAGGAATGGCTCAATTTCCTTTCTAAGAAAAAAAATATATATATTTTTTAGAAAATAAATAAAATCTACATTTCAAATACAAGACCTAAAGTTAAAAGGTACTTGTGAAGTGTTCGTGTACAGGCTGTAAGTGTTGTGTCTATAACACAGCCTGGTACGGTGCACCTGTTGGGGAGTTTCCCCTAGGAACCTTTTGTTGAAGGTGCTGGCCAATGACCAATATGCAGCAATGTATTACTGAAATTTAAAAACACATCTGGCCGATTTCATGAAGCCCACCTTATCCTGCAGCCCTTGAACATGCCAGTGTCCATCAGGTAAGGGCACACCAGCGTCATGTTGATGCCATCCTTCTCTGAGGCTTTCAGCTCATGGCTCAGTGATTCATGGAAGCCAATGGCACCAAACTTACTGGCACAGTAATCCTGTGGGAATAAACAGAGAACAGGTTAGCCCAGTAAAAGCGCAGGGACCAGGGAGAGCGCATTATCACACACCCCACGGGCATACACGGCTCTAATGATACAGAGACAAAGGCCAGCCAGCCACTGCGCCGTTCTACTGTTTCAGGAGCATTCTTCTACAATCCTTCAGGAGACTGCGTAGCTTGGCCAGAGCGGTTTGATGTGGTTCACTGTGAAGTAGTCTTAACAAGAGCGCAGGCAAACACAGATGCTTGTTGATAAAAAATAAGGATATAAAGAGATACAACTGCCCACATTACACAGCTGATTTCCTCAAACCAAAACGCAATCCAGGAACCACATGTAAGACACTTCTCCAATGCACAATGGAGCGACACTGAATACACGTCCGTTTCTGCATGGATAATGAAGGCATTTATACAAGCAAATCAAAAGTGCTGATTCATTTTAGTAGTGTGCAGCTTAGGTTTGCCCCACTTACAGTGGGGAAGAGAAACCCCAAAACTATGTTCATATCAATTTTAATAATTATAACTGACTTAATAGTCTTTAAGAATAATAATTCTAAAAAGTCAAGACTAAGAGGAAGAGTGAATACTGAATGTTGGTCACAAAGCAAATGAAGATGTCTCTGTCAGCTCATTCTAGGGGGGACACTGACCCTGTCTCAGTGTGTTAGTTTGGCAGAGAGTGCGCCGCAGAGAAGCACTGGTTTCATTTGGTGGGAATGATGGCAGAGTGCTGTGTGTATGATACCAACCTCCACTCCAGCTGTGCTGAATAAACCCAGGGAGCTGGCAACTGTCACAATGTGGCCATGATTCAGTTCCAGCATCTTGGGGAGAAACGCCTTGGTGGTCTGGAAACAGACAGAAAGACAAAGATTAGTTCACTGGTGCAGTTTGTCTGTGCCAAAGGCCTTTGATCCTCTGCACCCCCCTATCTGCCCTGCTCCATGGAGACGTCTGAAAGGATTCACAAGCTGCATAAAACAGAAATAGACTGACTTCTGGAGGGACAGACATACAAATATGATGGAACAAATACACATTTCCCATATTAGCACATGCTTTGTGAGGGGACAGGACAGGTTCAGCGTTCCCACACAGATCTGATACCAGGAGAGGCTCTGCTGTGAAGAGCTGCTGACAACACCATTTGCAGGCTTGTGTTCCCTCCACTGGCCTAATAGTGCACCTGAGCCCTGACTGTTCCCACACTGTCCTGCGCCTGTCGGGCCGCGCTCAGCACAACAATCGCACAGAGACAGGCGCACAGATGAAAGGGGTTCAAAGCACTGCCACGTGAGAGCTCAAGTGCTTCAATCTTCCCCCAATCAGAGTGAGAAAGTGAGAAATGCAACACCAGGGAGAGGATTAGAGAGGAAAAGTCATTGATTACATTTGATTAACCAACATTTCCTTTCCCCACTGGAGCAGGGGGCTGCCTTTGGAGCTGCCCTACACACAGCATGAACCAATCAGCAGGTGTGACATGTGATGGCCAGACAACAGTGGTAGGAACTGACCAATCCCTCTCTCAGCAGGGAGCAGCAAACAACCATCAGGGCCTTTCTGAGGACTGCCTTGTTTACGCTCTGTATGCAGCAGCTCACATTCAACTGGTTTGAATTAATGTCACTAGGGTTACTCTCAAAACAGTGTGGTTTAAGTACCAATATGAGACAGGCGATAAACAGTCAAAACTGGAAACAAATTTGCAAATTATTCCAAATGTAATTTGGACGTTTCTTGGCGATCAGCTTTAGTACATTTGGCTATTGCCTAACTATTGACAAGAAGCTTGATTCTGCTGGGAATTCATTACTGAACTTTCCTATAATTCTAACGTCATATAATAAAGTACAGTTTTTGCTTAGCTTTTAGTATGAGCCTGGCTTGTGTACGTTGCACTAGGTAGAAGGATTGGGCCAGAGAGCATGGTACCAGGTAGTACAGGCCATGAAAGCACTGGCAGGGGAGGGAAGCGCTCATTAAAACTGCAGAGAGATTAACTGCATCAGACCTGCTGGATTTTAATGTAATCTACATTTTCAGCCCCATGTCTGAGAAGAAGCAGTTTGAGATATGGAGTTGCTTGTTATTCTGACATATAAAACTGGAAGCATTACTTCATATGTATTTTAAGAAGATGACCTCACTGTTTGAGATTCATTTTGATGCCAGGTATAGCAGATGCCAAACATCTGTACTCTTACAGGACATGCACATGCAGTCGTCATTAGAGGCCTAAAGCGAGGGGTGCAAGAAACTGAAACCTGGGCAAAAGCTGAGAAAGGCCGTGTTGAGCCAGAATGGCAGTAGATGATGAGGGAGTTGCGTGCAAACTAAGCATTAACTTTAGATATGCCGTACCCATCTCCAGCCAAAGCTCCTACTTAAAAATGACTTGATCTG